>JANIPN010000217.1:65147120-65159983 GCA_027478595.1 Erythroxylum anguifugum | reverse complement strand
GAAGAAAAAACCTGGAAATGGTGGACGATTACGACGACGGTGGTTCGAGTAGTACACGGTGTTGGCGCGGCGTGGAATAAATGGTTGACGATGACGACGACGGTGGTTGGCGCACGGCGTGGAAGTACATACGGTGATTCCTGGAAGGAGTTTGGTATACAGTGAGCAGCGATTTTTATCAAGGGTTAAAAAATTTTTACTCATCCAATAACTAATTGACACATGGATTAGTATACGATGACCACCGACTGAACCTGCTATAGCAAGTTAAAAGGACTTATCCTGACATTAATTGAAACCATAGGGACCTTATCTGCCGAAATTACGACAGGGAAACTTATGCTATAAATTCAAACCACGGGGACTTTTGTTGCCAAAAAACCAGTTATATTATTTTAATTTATTAATTCATTCAAAGTAAACTTATGATGTTTACGGACAATTTTTTATTTAAGACAAAATATAAAACAAACCTTACGTTTCGAAACGTTAAAATTACATTTTAATATTTTCTGAAAACATTTCAAACAGACAATTAACTCTTAAATGTCCGGTCAATTAATTTTAAAATAAAAAGTAAGCCTCTATAATTATAGACTACCTTTCTGACTAATTTTTTAAAAAAAATGTGAAAATTTTCATTTTTTGTCCTTTCTAATTAATTTTAAAAAAATGTGTAAAAAACTCATTTTTTTGTTAAAAATAAAAAAATAATTACAATATTAATATATCATTTAACTTCCTTTCTAATTAATTTTTAAAAGAATTATGTAAAAATACTCTCTTTTATCTTTTCTGATTAATATTAAAAAATTATTTTAAAAAACTCATTTTTGTTAAAAATATAAAAATAATGTCAATATTGATATATCTTAGCGTGAGTCTAAAAATTAGGTAAATTTATATCGTTTAACTTAAAAAGATGGAATCAAATAGGCCTAAACATGAACCAATAAAAAAAATAAATTATTTTATATTTTTATTATAAAAAATTATTTTCGTTGCCATCCCTATCCATTAACGATCAATTATAACACTTTAAAAAATAAACCTTTTCGATATAAGTTTTAGGTTATTAGTCTAATCAAAATAAGTGACGTTACTGGGACATTTGGCCATTCCAAAATCTTGCTTAATCCAGGCCTAACAATTTCCCATCTGAAACGTGTTACTATTAGCACCCAATACAACTGAAACCGTATGCTTCTAAGATTACGTAAAAGTCAGAGCAGGTTAGCCTCGTGATCAAAGTTGTCAGAACTGTCCGAATAAAGAAAATTCTACCGTTTGGTACATACGACTAGACTAGTCTTGCCGACCACGCGTGAAGAGGCACGCCAATCCAGCCACCAAGACAGTTGCCAAACTTTAGTCAGATCAAATAAACAGTACCAAGTACTATATACACGAGAAAGTTCAACATACTAAACTAGATTAGATCCGAATGATAGCTGTGTTCAGTACCAGGTGGTACAAGAACAGTTTTGAGACGAATATACTCAGTTCAAATCCCATTGAAGCCAAATAAACACCACCTCACGACCCATCTTCCCAATACAATCTAATTAGCCAATAACCTATTTATCTACCTAATCAAGCTTATCATGACGTAAGAACATGTCTAAAAACCACTTTCATCATCCGCACCTTAAGCACGCTCGCCCCTGATCCGCCTAGCCAATTGGATATCCTTTGGCATAATTGTGACACGCTTGGCGTGAATAGCACAGAGATTGGTGTCTTCAAAAAGACCTACAAGGTATGCCTCCGCAGCCTCCTGAAGTGCAAGCACAGCATGACTCTGGAAACGCAGATCGGTCTGCCAACAGAAAGATCCCCCAATAAGACATCATGAAAGATAACACCACTTACACCAAGTATATAATAAACACAAACAACAATCATACCTTGAAATCTTGAGCAATTTCACGGACGAGCCTCTGGAAAGGGAGCTTCCTAATCAAAAGCTCGGTACTCTTCTGATACTTACGAATTTCACTGCGCAACATCACGAAGCAAGGTCAGGACCAAAAAAATAGTTTCTTCCTTTGACAAGGGCAGATACAGACGCGAATGAAGATAACTCACCGAAGGGCAACAGTTCCAGGGCGGTAACGATGAGGCTTCTTGACTCCACCAGTGGTTGGAGCAGACTTACGAGCTGCCTGATAGCATTAAAAAAATTTCATCAACAAAAAGATTAAAAGAAACCATAATGAAAAGACAGGAGAGAAAGATCAAATTGTTAGTAAACCTTGGTAGCGAGCTGCTTCCTTGGAGCCTTTCCTCCAGTAGATTTACGAGCAGTTTGCTTGGTACGGGCCATCTGCACCCAAAAACAAAACCAAAATAACTAAACTTTGAATCCTCTTGTCTATAACTCATGCACATAATAAAATAGCTACCAAGAGCCGCAACAACCCAACGATAACCGACATCTCAGAACAAACAATCAACACTCAAACCCGTACAATCATGACAAATCAAACCATAAACCCTAATTTGAAGACGATCCAGAAATTTCAAAACCCTAAGTGCCAAATTACGTAACGGTATCACGAATTTCAAAATCCCCAAACCTCGAAAGAGGCATAATTTCAAAACAGAAATCGAGCTTCTACAACGAGAATCAAAACAACTAATGACGCAATCTTGTGAACCAACAAGCCCCAAATCTCTTACACACAAGTAACAATCTTCAAGAGAGAAACAAATTAATCAAGCAGAAACCTAGTCGCAATCATTCTTGGCTATTCCAAAAAATCTAAACAAAATCTTGACAAAAAATAATTAAAAAGACTATAGAATAAAGAGAATCAAAGAACATACCTCTAAATCGCTACAAGAATCTCTCTTTCTCTCTCGCTCTCTAGGCAAAAGTTACAAAGTTTAGAAAAGGAAGGGGTCAATAGGTATATAAAGAAACTGAGTTTCACGATCCAACGGATAGGATTGACTGTCCTTGTGCTTTCTCGTGCTGGTGATCGGACGGTTATAACAGTGTTAAGTTGTGTTTTTTGGGGCTGAATGAATGGCCGCGATGATGCATTATAGGAAGGTTGCGGATCGTGAGAGCTTAATACGTGAATCCGATTGGTCGATGAATGTTAAGATTTCATCTTAATACTAGAATTAGCAACATTATCTTTGACCAATCTAATAAAGTCAAATTCAGACAACTTGCGAATAGTAACGTTATTTCCAATTTTAATAATTCTATTTTGTTTATCTCTTTCTTAGTTTCTTTTTAGAGATGACTATTGACTATTGAGCCCGACCGGTTGAAGTCAACGGCTAGGCTGGGTAGAACGGGCCTCGGGTCGGCTTCTATTTAACCTAAAACCATATCGTTTTGTTGAAAATGATATTTTTTAGTTTTTTTAACTTAAAATTTGTTTGGCTATATTACCTTAGACTGAGAGTCAGGTCTAAGTTAAGCTGCCTCTAACGGGACTTGGACTCCAAAATTAGACCCGTTGCTTAACTCTTGATCGGACCTCGAGTCAGATTCAAGCTTAAGCAAATCTAACCCGGCTCATTGTCTTTCTTATTTATTTTATTGTAATCTTTTGTTTGGAATGATAAGTGTAATGTCCATGTGTTTTTAGTCCTGAGGTGTTGTTTGTGTAATTTACTAATTTTAGTACATATGTTTTCAAACTAAAATTGCGAAATTTTAGGCCGGAAGTAATGACGATGAAGATGATATTTTCAAACTAAAACCTTTTTAGATTTTTAGTTGAGGTTATGTTAAATTGAAGAAAATGAAAAGGCTTAAAGTGTGAAATCCTACATCGGTTAGAGATGAAAACGAAGTATGTTTTATAAGGGTATGGATACCTCTCCTCCACACGACGCGTCTTCTCAAGAGTGGGGGCAAAACTCTCGCAATTTTACTCTTTCCACCCTTTGGTTAGAGATGAGAATAAAATATGCTTTTATAAGGGTATGGATACTTCTCCCCACACGACGTATCTTTTCAAGAGTAGAAAGAGTAAAACCGTGAGGGGTTTGGCTCGAGGGGCAACCCAAAGCGGACAGTATCTATAGGAGTAGTCCGGGTTATTACAAATGGTATCAGAGTCGGTACCCGAATTGTTGTGCCAGCTAGGCTGGACCCTATAAGGGTGAAGAGTGTGAAATTCTATATCAATTAGAGAGGAGAACGAAGTATGTCTTATAAGGGTATGAATACCTCTCCTCTACAAAACTCGTCTTCCTAAAGGTGGGAAAAGCAAAACTGTTAGGGATTTAGCACGAGGGACAATTCAAAGCGGTCAATATCTATGAGCAGATGATCTAGGCTATTACATAAAGAATAATTTATTAGTAATTAAGCTTAATAGGAAATTTATTCTTTTAACGGGAACATCTCAAATCAGGAGGGCTACCGCTAGCCCAGAAGTTTGCTGCATTCCCAAGGATCAATCCTCGACCACTTGGTTAAGCGACGAAGGTATGTGTCACCTATGTCAACCCATTAGGTTAATAATAGGAAATTTATTGAATACTCTAAAATAATCATTAATTTATATAAATAATAATTTAAAAGTATATATTTTTATTAATTTAAATTGGTTACTTTAAAACAAATTCCCGAAGATTTCAATTAACATTTTATAAAATTTCAAATTTTCAATTAACATTTTGTAGTTTCACGACTATTTTTAATATTCAAAACTATTAGCGAGATAAAATATTTAAAAACTTATGAAGATTGATCTAAACAAATATAGAAAATTTCAATTATATATAATATTTTTATTAATTTCACATTAATAAATATCAGTTTCTTTCTTTCATATCCTTAAATTATTTATTAAATCACATTAGTGTCTTTTATATAAAAGCAAATAACATTGATTTTAAAAATAAATAATTAACAAACATTCCATAAAAATAAGGACAACACTTAACTTCTTACATCACATCAAATAATTTTAATTTTAAAAAATAAATAATTAAATATTTCATTAAAAAAGAATAACACTTGATTTAAGATAAATTTCACATAAAATGACAATAAATCAAATTAAACCCACTTAATCTCTTAATTTTTTATTCCAAGCTTTTTTCTTCAATCTCCAATTAAGATTAGAATATCAATATTTTGATAAATTATAATATAATGATTCAACCTAATTTACAGATAGATCATTCAAATCTAACTTATCATTAAACAATTAGTTTGGCAACCCTACTCTCCATCAAAGTTTGAAATAGATTAACATAAACTGATTTTATATATAGTAATTAACAACACAATATTAATGATTAAAAAACTCATCCGATTCAATTGTAAACATTTTGAACCTACTAACTTTTTAGTTTATTAATTAAACTATTAATTTAGTAAATTAATTATTTTTATAAATCAAAATTAATTAATTAATTTTCATTTATCAATCTTTTTTCAATTAAACTTTAAGTTCAAACTTCAAAATTTTTAATAGATAATGATAATCTCTTTTAATTATATTTTAAATATTTTAATTTTATTCATAATATCAATTAAACCTTTTAAGTCTTAAAAAAATCTTATCAATTTAACATTTAGTCAAGCTTTTAAAATATTGCAAAATATAGCATAAATTTGGAAGGTTATGTATATAAAATTTATAAATATTAAGGTGGCACTTGATTTAAATTAGATAACGATAAGGAGAATGAAAATGAATATAGTAAAAAATGATAATAGATATAATAATTATAATAATAATAATTGGTTAAAACGAAACAATAATTACTATTATCATTAATAATAGTTGATTTATTAAAACTTTAAGAAATAAAATTTTGTTAAAATTTTATTTTATGTCAAATTTTAATATATTATATTTAATTATTAAAAATATATAATTAACTAATTATGTTATAATATTATTTTAATTAATTAATTATATTAATTATTAAAAGTTTTAAAAAAATGAAGAGAGTACCATTCAGGAATAATTGACATTTCTATTATGCTAAAGGCTAAGGTATCATAATACTCTCCCTGTAACAATAATATATAACCACCCACTCTTGTTTTATTTCATACCCATTGAAACCTTTCCAGGCACCCTAAATACCATTAAGCCTTATGGTGAAAAGGTGGTCCCAAGGCCGAATCACCAATAAAGATGGCCGAGAAGGTAAAAGCATGTTCCTTACACATCTGTAGTTAAGATCAACGGAGCTTTTAAAGGCATTCGAGAGGGCTCAAATTGTAAGAAAAATGAAAAATAAGTGAAAAATAGAATCTACTTTGGAGGTATTCCACATATCTCAGTACTAATTTACACCCTCTTTCAGCTACTTCTCCATCACAATATGTAACACGGCCGACAAAATTCCCGTTTGACTACCTAATTTTCTATGGCTAAAATATGAAATTAAAACAAAAAAAAAAAGAAATCAGCACTAGTTACCAAACATCTTAAACACAATATATACCAATAAAGCACCCCAAGAACTATGCAGCTGTATCTGCAAGTCATCAAGCATCCAACAAGCCGAAACGGCAAGTCGCTGAATGATTTCGATGGTCACAACTAGCGAGTCAATGGGACTGCAAGGTCGATGCATTATTGTTCTATTTACCAGGTTAAATGCCATCTCAAACTATAATCCTATGGATGCCCCTATAATCAAACTGTTTTGATTATAGAAGTGAGTTAATCAACTGACTTTAGCGCCTGATCAGCAAATTTACCTTTCCGTTAACTGAACACCTGTGGCTTGAATTTACTTGTCAGACTGAAAATCGTCTGCAACTTTAAGGTGATTTGCAAGATTGAGTACAGCAGATTGCACGATTTCAGAACTTGGAGAGACAGAACTTGGAAAATGGGGTAGGCAATCGGGTAGACATTGTTCATCGTCCTTTGAAAGGTAGAATAGAGAGAGCACACATCGGCAGAATATGAACCTACGCACGAAATTCCATGTAACAAGTGATGGTAAATTAGAAATGAGATTTCAGTATATAAGAATGTTTGCTGCTCAGACGGTGGGAATCAGACCCAGAAATGAAGAAATAAGATATTAGAGGTTTGAGTTTTCATCATCATAAATCGTGCCTATTTGAGGCAATGTAAAGATAGAGATGATTACACACACAATAACTATTTTACCTACTACGATGTTAGACATTGTTAAATGAGCAACTGCATTAATTATCTAGAAAGGGTATACCTTAGAATAAGCCGTCTAAGAAGTGGATCAGACAGTACTTGCCCCCAAACCAGATCCAGGTTTTTTGATGTAGAGAGTATTACCTCCCATTCAGAAAAAGCCATTGAAAGAATCTCCTCAGCCATTTTATACAGATCCTAAAACCAGAATTCTTACAGCAATTAGAAAACAAACAGATAAAGACATTAGTTATAAAACTGAAAATGTCACCAAATAAACTTACCATATCATCATGAGGAAACGTGAGGCCAACCATTTGACAGAATGCTTGCAGAGGAGCAGTCAAGAAAAAGGTAAACTGACTTCCATAATGTGTTGTACCAACATTAGATGGTTCTTTGAACACTGATCTAACTGGTGAGAGCAGTAAAGCAGCCGTCTCTCCTCTTTCCGCACCATGTAAAACCTGAAATCACCCAGAATTTACCCGTGAGCAAGAATCGTGCAAAATTAACCT
Organism: Erythroxylum anguifugum; assembly: GCA_027478595.1. Taxonomy (NCBI): domain Eukaryota; kingdom Viridiplantae; phylum Streptophyta; class Magnoliopsida; order Malpighiales; family Erythroxylaceae; genus Erythroxylum; species Erythroxylum anguifugum. The sequence goes on along the minus strand of JANIPN010000217.1, from coordinate 65,152,347 downwards.
CCTTTTATACACTAAGATGTAATAGTGATATAAAACCGTTGATCAAAGAGTTAAATTGTTTAGGCATGAAAATCCATGGTTATATGTGCACAACATATTCGTCTCATACCTAATCACTAAATACATTAGAGAGTAATGAACTTAATCAAACTCTAAAAGAGAGGAGATTGCTTCCAATTGGAATTAACTCGTATTGCTGTCATTAAACTCCAAAATACATCAACTCTTGTCTAACAAGTTATTCGCAATCACGAGGTATGACAAACCTGCCTTGAATGCATGGCTGCTGTCACTATCAATAATCAAGAAAAGTGGCCTTCGAGTGAATGGAATAATATCCCCAGGGTAGAGTACATTTGGATCTGAACATGGGAAAGGAGATGATGTAATAAATAGAATGAGCACGGTAAGGAGGCAACATAAAGATGATATTGTGAATTGCTCTCAAGTTTTAGTGATGAGTAAACATTTGGGAGTGTGTAACAAATAAAGCAATATAGCCACTTACCTCCATTTCCTTTTGGACCTAGTGACAAATAGTTGCCATAATAATCACTTGATTTTACTTCACCATTCATAGGGGATTCAGATATAGAGACATTCTTTTCAATTGACGAACTAGATACAGCACTGTTTCTTGAAGATCTCAGTGATCCTCCAGAGCTTTCCTCTTGGGAAGCATGATTTAATCCACCCTTCCCTACATTCATGATTCAACACAAACATTGATTCCAGGGTGAATAAAGAGAATCATCAGTTAAAAGATTGCAGGCCCAAAAGTTAGGCTAAAGTTACCAGAGGCTGCTATATATAGTAACATGATGCTCTCCGGAGGAAGCTCCTCAGAAATTGTCGCCAGCACCTGCCAACATTTAATCAAAACGTCAACGCTATGGGTTACACATCTAAAATGAAAAGGACATAAGAAATTAATAACAAAATGCTCAATGTTCAAGAGTTATCCCACAAACACTATATGTGACAACATTCTGTATATAGCCCGTATCTGTTCCAAGGTTTTGTTCTAACATCAGTAACATGGTTGTGGCATCCCTTTAGTTGTTGGGTACTCATACCTTTTCGAGGCAGGCGCTAAAAAATTCTTACCTTCAAAGTTGCATGGTTGTCCACGTACATGAGTAAAATACATATAATTTGTCCTAAGGCTTTGCCAAATTCAAGTTATGTCACTACTGATATGCAGAAAATGATTTTCAAGAACAATGACATTTTTATACAAGGTAAATATACCAAAATCAATTAGATAAGATATTAAAACTAACCGCTAGCAAGTGTGTGACAGAAGGACGATAAAGAACAGCTTTCCTAGGATTTTGAGGTAAATTTGGATCAGTCAAATCCGCAGCCAGATTCATATCAATTAATCCAGAAGCTCCAGAATGATCTATTACTGTGCCGTTCTGTTTTGGTTCAACCACATGATTTTGGAAGCTTGATTCTACTGGACACTTTTGGTAGAAAGATCCACTTGGCTCCCATTCCAGGCATTGCATCATTCTGTAAGTGTCCAAAGTAAGTTCTGCAAATTTCACCTACAAAAGAAAAAAGTGGCAGAAAATACAAATTATATAAGCAGGATAGTTCCAATAGATTATCAATCATAATATATCAACCAAATGACACTCATTCTTACTTCATTTCGGTGATAGCTTGTAAGCACAGCATCTTGAAATTTTAGAACTTGTGTTGCATGGAAACGGGCCACATAAGGACGAGAAGCTGGATGTGAATCATATAGGGCACTATAACGAAAGGGCCTGCTATTTGTAAAAGCAGTATCAGCTTCCATAAAACGTACTATTTCATGGACCACCAGCTTCCATTCTTTGAAATTCATCCCCTGACAAGAAATAACATAAATACCCCTGACCAGGTAAGTACCAACTGCGAGTTCTAAACGATGTTTAAACCATTGTAGGAAGGACAATTGACTAGCTTACCTTGTTGACTACAAAAGTACCTAATCCAACAAACAGAACTACACAAGCCGTGGGAAGTCATATCTCACGAGAATAATGAAAAAGAACAAGACTAGTTCAAGTACCCTTAGTAAAGTACTTTTCAGGCTTGCACCTAAAAAGTTAAGTAATTCATTACTCAGCTTCTCTGTTATACTTATTCTGAATTTCCAGTTTTTTGCCTTGAAGATGGTTCTAGAGATTCAGTTTCCTATAAATAATGGTCACATAGTCCTTGGGCTCAAAAAAAAAAAAATCAAATTACAGCAAACCGATTTGCAATGGAACAACAGAGCTCCTCTATCGTTACTTCTCTCCATTCTTCTGTTTCTATTCATTTTTAGGCTATATTTGGTTGGAAGCTTATTAATGGAATAGAATGAAATGTAATATTATTCTGTTGTTTTAAAAGGAGGGTTTATAATAGAATGGAATGAAATGGAATGGAAGAGAAGAGTTTCATATTACATCTCATTCCATCCTAAACAGTAAAAATAAAAAACCTTTGATTTGGGAAATTTAGGATGGAATGTAAAATGATAAACAACTTTACACTATATTACATTATAAACCCTTCATTCAAACAACAATATTACATTATGAACCCTTTCATCCTTTCCAAACAACAAATTTCTAATATTATATTCATTTACATTCTATTCCATTATAAACCATTTCATTTCATTCCATTCCATTCCATTAAAAATTTTACTTCCACACAAACATAGCCTTAGGTAATGGGAAGATTCCTGTCCAATCAGTCAACATTAATTAAATTACAACAAGAATTACCACCTTGATGACATGCCTACACAACTACTAATCCTGTCTATACCATGGTCACTTAAGCACATGATGCAGGTAACAAAACAACTGCAGGCTCGTATCCAAGTTTAGACTACCAGAATATCATAAGTATGCCACACCAAACTTCGCCTCCAATGTAATAGCCCTAAAAAACAGAAGCCACGAAAAGTGATATCTTCTTCAATCAGAAAACTATCTAAAGCAGCTGAACCACAAAAAGTTCCCAAAATATGAGACACTTTAGCAGAGTTCCATGGCTAAGTAGTGTCCTCAAAAAGAAAACAGAAAGACGAACTCTGAAAACCAACAAAACAAGGAAAAAGAGACAAAAGCTATTCCAGCCAAGTCCACCAAACCAAGCTTACACATTCTACGTTATGCAAATGAAGAACAGACGAGGGGGAAAAAAAATACTCACTCGGAAATTTGATTTGCTATCATCAACGAGAGCTCGAAACCTCTCAACAAGCGCTTGAACCATCCCGGTCCGGTTCAAAATCAAAGAAACAAGCAAAAACCGCGCGTAAAATCTCAACTCCTTAAATCTCACACCTGCATCCTTTGCTTTGGCTCCTTCGAAGTACCTCCTGTGCAAAATCGCCTCGTAGAACACGTACGCAGCCACCAAGAACCTCATCTCACTCGTCCTCATATACTGGTTAAAGTAGAGCTGGCCGATCCGGCTCGCGATTTCCCCGATTTCCCACCGGTTCAGACCGTTTGCAACCAGCTCCGACCGGTTCACCTGCTGGTACTTCCACAGCCTCATGTAGGCCTTGAAAACTTTCTGGAAGTAGCGACCCTGAGCGCGTCCGTACTGCGGAATGTCTCGGACGCGCGCGAACTTCCGGTCCGCGCTCTCCACCAGGGCACGGAAAGTCTGCGACACGGTGTCGCTGCCAGCCGCCATGGAGTTGTGTATCTACCGGAGGCGGCGGTCGTCGGTGGTTGACATAGGAAAATAACGGAGGCAGGGAAGAAGAGAGAGAACGAAATGGAAGCTAACAGAAGTTGAACGGAGTCAAGAGTGGTACGTGAGAGTGCGCGGGGGACATGTAAGCTGATTTTTCTAGGGAGAAGCTGGAGCTGGAGCTGTGATCGTGTGCCTTTGAGGAGATGTCGCTGCTTGGCTTATGACCGTTGGATTTGTGGATGATAGGAATTGGATTTGACGTGGCAGTGATGGTGGGTCCAACTTTATCCCCTCAGTTTTTTAACGGGACCATTACAAGTTACTTTTAGTTATAATTGTCGGCTTATATACTTTCTTTTCATGGAAATTTTTTATCTTATAAAAATCCCAATTTCAAACATTTAAATTATATTCGCATAATTTTAAGAGATTTTGGTTTGTAATATCAAAAATATAAGTTCAAATTATTATGCATTACTTTACTCAAAATTATATCATAACATTATAATTATATGGTAATTATTTGATATACAAAGTTTATATAACATTTCAATTATTATAAAATTTATTGAACAGGTGTATTGAATAACAACACTCCAGTAGTCCTCAACGTTACTTCTAATTAGTTGAGAGGTTCTTTCTAAATAAAGAGAGATAAATTTGGAGAGAAAGAAAGAAAGAATAAATAATAAAAATAAAGATATATTTAAGGTTTATTTTAAATATGATTTAATTTGAATGTACAATTTTTTATTATTAAAAATACATTGTAATCCTCAACATCTATAATATGATATAAAATTTGAGGGTTATAATGTATTTTTAATAATAAGAAATTGAGCATTCAAATTAAATCATATTTAAAATGAACATTAAGAAGAAAAATTTAACTGAGGTAACTTTTTATTAATTAAATATTATGTTAATATTAACTTAGTAATCTAAATTTTTTTATTTTTTAACAAAAGAATGAGTCTCGTCATTATCTAACAATAAGGTCTAAAGTCAAAATTTTATAAAAATGGATCTTGCTATTACGTGATTATAAGACTCGCTTTCTGGTTGATTTAAAAAAAATTAGTTATATTATCACATTAATGTTGACATATTATTAATTGATAAAAAGCTAATTTCATTAAAATTTCTACCTTTTTTATGCTTTATTTTGAATATTTTAAAAATGTTAAATTTTAATTTAAATATTTCTAAATATTAAATTTTAAGTTATATTTTACATATTCAAAATTTACGGTTAATAGGCCTTATTTAAGGGATGGATCCTCTGTCCAATATTATGGTATCTTATTCTATTCCAAAAATCTCAACCATTTATTTATGCGGGTCTTACATTTATTTATACGGGATTCACATAAGATTCATATAAATAAATAGCTGAGATTTACGAAGACACTGTTGGTTTGGGTGGGTTCCGAAGCCCACAGAGGAGTGGCCCCCGCTTATGGATCTGCCCAAATCGTTGGTATTGTCCCCTGTAGGTGCGCTGGAGGGCTTTGCCGCCGCTCGAACC
>JANIPN010000217.1:65121086-65131443 GCA_027478595.1 Erythroxylum anguifugum | reverse complement strand
GTAGGTTGGGAGAAAATGATATGGACTATGATGCTGATGAGAAATCAATGGCAACATTAAGACGTCATCTTCGATGTGCTAGAGAGCAGTATTATCGTTATAAAAGGTATGTTGACTGCTAATTTTCAAGTTTTGTTTTTTTTGTCATATCTGTGCCCTCCTATCAAAGTGCTCAATCTTTTGTATCACTTCCCTTGTACTATGCTCTTTTGGCTGTCTCCATACTGACCTCGGCGGCTTTTAAATATCTATATATCCATTATATCTCTTGGCAGCATATTTCTTTTGCAACTTCAGTGTAGTATTTCAGAGGTCAGATCATAAACTATGCAAACATTGATTGTAGTGCTAGGTTGGCATTTTTCTATTGGTATTTGCAAATGTGGAAGATGGCTTTCATGTTATTGTTATTGTCTAGAGAGAAAGTAGCATCAATTATGTGTAAGTGGCATTAACTTTTTGGTAGTGCAGTTGGGAGAAAGATTGAAATGTAACAGTTAGGTGCTTATGTGCATGCCTGCCAGCACATAATTGCACAAGGCTTATTAGTTAGTGCATGCATGTGGACGTATATGTGTGTTTGTGTTAATAGAGACATACTGAGGTATTGTGATAGAAAGGGATTTAGTTATCATGCTGCTGATATGTAATTTATCTTTGCTTTATCTGTGATATGCTTCTTTAGTTTGAACTAATAATTTATACGAAACTTTTACTTGTTTTTCTGCTTTTGGCCATTTATCTATATTACTTTTGATTCCACGCTGTTAGGCAATGCAATTCTGGACCGGCCCATTTCCATGCCTACATGCTGTAATACTATTCCACTGAACTTAATGCTTGTCATCTGGTCTACTTTCTGATATGTTTATTATGTATATTCCTTATTTTGTTTTGGAAGTTCACATTGAACATCTATTTCCCTCTTCATTGAAGTTATGTTGCCAGTATTTGCTATTTCTGATTGATGGTGGTATGTCACATGGTTGATGCATTTCCAGTGAATGATATTTGGACGGGCTCTCAGAATTTTCTCCCTCTCATTTCTTTTTTAGTGTACCCATATTTCTGGAGAGTGTTTCAAGTCTTTTAATATGGTTGAATACAGGGTTGATAGTTTGATGCATTTATTAAGTGCACTTTGTTTTGCAGTGAGTATATGTCATATGTTTCTGAAGCTCTTGAACTGGAAGATACAATTAAAAACTATGAACGTGGCAGCTCAACTGGGTGGTATGCTCCTACTCATGTTGTGGTTTTTTATATATTGGAAATATTTTATCCTCTGATCCATGATATGTAACACACAACTATGTCAGGAAATATATTTCAAGCTTCAGATCTACTCGGAATGGAAAACTTGGATCTCTTTTGGACACAACTGGTAATCAACAGATGCTGTAAAAAGTTCTCTCTCAAATCTCTGTTAAAAAGAAAAAAAAATTGAGCATGAGTTGCTTAGGATTTTTTCTTTTGTTTTAGAAGTTTTTTATGGATCTCTGATTCTTTTGTTTAATTAACAAAGTAACTTGCCTTTTCCTTTTTGAAGAACAAAAGAATGATAAACTTTGTCTGATTGCTTGGTTGAATCAGGCAAAGCCATAATGCAGGATGACATTGTAATTCTGGTTTATTCTCCTAATGTTTATATTTTTACAGGTTATTCTGAAATAGTTATTGTCTTCTGGTTTTGTAATTGCTTTTTGCAGAGTTTTTCTGGCGCTGCATCCTAAGAAAACAACTTGAAAAGCTTTTGGCTATCATACTAGGTACCATGTCTGCTGCAATTCTTCTTGCAGAGGCAACGCTACTCCCAAGTGGAGTTGATCTCTCTCTTTTTTCAATACTCATAAATTCTGTAGGAAGACAAGAGATCTTAGTACAGGTAAAATTTCTTTTCATAATTTTTGTAGTACCTTGGTATTTCTGCTTGACTTGTGCTTGTGAATTTGATTTTTATGGCTTGCTCATGTATATTTCATTTCTCTGATTGTGCCCTGCAGGCGTTAGCTTTTGTTCCTTTGATGTATATGTGCATTTGCACTTACTACTCCTTATTCAAAGTTGGGATGTTGATGTTTTACTCATTAACGCCAAGGCAGACAAGCTCAGTCAGCTTGCTTATGATATGCTCGTAAGTTTTTTCTGAGCTATGTGTTAATGAATTGTCTCCCACAACTTCTCCCAATCCCTTTGCAGATTTGAAGTAATAATTATGGAAAACCATTGATTCATTCAGGATGGTTGCTCGATATGCTCCTCCAATTTCCTACAACTTTCTCAACCTTATTAATCTTGATTCTAAGAGTACTATATTTGAAAAGGTAGTTCTCCTTTTAGTTTTGCTTATTTTGTGCATTTTTTAGAGAAGTGACAGAATAATGTTGAATTTTGTTACTTTCTTCTTATTGATGTTCCATTGCTGTGTCATAAATAGCATTCCTTGCATAGTGCATAAACTTTTAGAATGCTCTGAATCTAGTTTAGCGGATTGAATAATATGTATTTATTCCCCCAAACCTGACTGCTTTCACAAGTATGAATGCTATGTCTGGTTTTATAGTTCCAGAACATACAATAGAAGTGCACATAATCTTTATTTTTTTTCCCCTTCACTCAATCAAACTGTTGCCTTTTGAAGGTTAAATTACTTGCTAGAGTTTCAGAATTATCTTTGGACTTCCTTTTTATTTTCAGAAGCTGTTACGCAACTTCTTCTCGGCCTTGTTAGAAGTACTTTTGTAGAATATTAGGGTGGAGCTGGGAAAAAAAACCAATGTCCTCGAGTATGATTTTCCCTTCTTTCAATTTTTGGAAGCACCATTTTGGCATCTCATTTTGTGATCGGACTTCCTGTTACACAATCTTTTTACCATCTAAATCTTTATTTAGGCTTCATTTTTCCTTTTTTTTCTCCGAGTTTCCTTTTCAATAATTCGCAATTCTTCACGAATTTCTTGGTAAAATTTTTTGGTTTGTCCTTTGTCCCTTTGAAAACTTACTTTTTCCATTTTCTTCTGATTCATTTCTTCATTCTGGTTATAGCACATGGGGAAAATCAATGATGCTGTCTCTTTCTTTGGAGATGGGTTCAACAGAATCTATCCACTTATCATGGTCGTGTACACGCTTTTGGTAGCAAGCAATTTCTTTGACCGTGTAATTGGTTTCTTTGGAAGTTGGATGAGATTCAAGATCCAAACAGAGGCTGATGACACGGATGGTTTTGATCCCTCAGGAATGATTATTCTACAGAAAGGTAGTGCAATAGGACTTTGTTCTTTCTGTCACTGTCCATAGTATATAACTCTAAACACCATTCGACAGAAGTATACCTGAAAATTATATTACCTTTGACATTATTCTTTATTTAATTTTACTGTGTATGTTTTCGTAGAACGATCATGGTTAGAACAAGGGGAAAAAGTTGGTGAGCATGTCATTCCACTGGCAAGAAACTTTAACAGTGTGGATATCGAGTCTGCCAATGATAGTACAGTATGTATACATATTTTAGATTATAACAACATAGTGCTTTTGATTTATTCTCTTGATCATACTTTGATTGGCAATTCTTATAAACAATGAAAACCCATTGATAGTTGCAATAAATGTTTCCCCTTTTTATTCCTTGTTTTCTAACACAAGGGTGTAACTCTCAGGATAAAGTTGCTCTTGAAATGAAGGCTGCAGGCAGTTTAGTCAACAATCATACCAAAGGAAGCCCGTCACACCCTATGAAAGAGGAAGTCGGTCGACGATATGGCTCAAGTCGAGAAGCTATAAGCAGTAAGTATGCTGCAATAAGAGAACAACAGGGTAGACAAGGCAATAGCAAGCCAGTAGAGAAAAACATTGCCTCTGCAAAGGTGTCCTTGCTTGGTGCAGGCAACTCGAATTCTAACAACTTAGTAGGAGGTGCTTCTGCTGGTTTGGCCTCAAAATGGGAATCGATGAAGAATGGTTTCCAAAGTTTTAAAGCGAACATGGGGGCCAAAAAGTTTCTACCTATGCGACAAGGTCTGGAAACTAAACTTGATTCCCTTAATTCGTCATCTGAATCACTTGATGAGATATTCCAGAGATTGAAACGGCCTACCATAGATCACGGGGACCTTAATGACGAAGATGAAGGTGGAAGTGGATAGGATCTCACATTCCAGGACCAGCCAGATAATGGTAGATTTTTTTTGCGAGACAGCTGTAGAAACTGATACATACATGATTGTACAGATATACAGGATGAATACCTAGCTCATCTTACTGGATAATTTTTGACGGAAGCCTGAGGGGAGGGGATGTTCTGCCATTATGGAGGCAGCATAGGTGCACCAATAATTGGTGAAAAAATGGAAATGATACATTGAAAAGGACGAGCAGTATATTTTGTTATGTGAAGATTAGCAATCATGTATAAAGGGAGTTGAGTAATTTCACTTGTAACATTGAAATGTTTTCGGAATATACTTTGCTAATTTTCTTTTGTTTTATTCAGTATTGCTACGCCACTTAATGGCCACTTAATCGTCTCCTTTTCCAAATCCATGCAAAACTCCGCAATTCATCATGTCCACTGCATTCTTTTGATGAAGCCACTGCCAGCACGTCGGAGACTCCTGTTGTGTCAGCGATGAAGCTGAAGAATGAAAAGAGCTGTCCCTTAAACACAACGGACAAACCCCTTCTCCTTGGGGTGTCTCCGGTAAGCATGTCCATCTCCGACGACCCCAATCATCGTACCCTTTAATCCCACAAAACCGTAAATACTTCTGAATCTGAGATCAGTTTCGGTGCGGTTTTGAGTTTATGTTTTTTACAAAAGAACATATAACCTTGTGTTCCAAGAAGTTTCCAGAAACTATCGAATCACAGGGACTAATCCTCACACTCACAACCTTTTCCGGGGCGTTCGATTCACCCGGTGGAACAGATTAAAAAAAGAATGATGTCTTTTTAGGAATAGAACGAACGAGAAATATATATAATACGTATTATTTAATTTAGTTTATTTCTAAATTAAAATGGTATTTTGTTGTTTTTTTAAACTAATTATTTATATTTTTAATTTGAATTCATTATTTCTATACATTTAGATTATTGTTTTTATTTTAATTGAAACCTTCCTAGTTGAATTCCCATTCGACAGCTTAGTCATAATTCTTTTAATCCCAAGAAGGTTAAGGTCCCATTTAGGGGGGGAAAATATAGTTTAATATGAATATTAAAAACATTGATTATTTAATGTGATTTAAAATTTCAATCGCGACAAATTCAAAATTAATAAACATAATCTGACTCTTTTTTTTTGTAAACAGCATTATTATTATTAAAAAAATTAGCACAAAATATACAAAGAGAAAGAGGATGAACTAACCCTCAGCCAATAGGCTCTCCCGTACACACAAACTAACATCCTTCAATCTCAAAGCTAGTAAAAATATAAGAATCAACATATAAAACTTCATCTAGTCACTAGGAGGACTAGACTAAGAAACATAATGAGCTTGTAATAGAGCCGCCCTAGCAATGCAATGAACTGTTTTATTATCATCCCTATATGTCCATTTAAATGGCAAAGAAAAGACATAAAATGATTTTTAAGATCAATACAATCTGACATAAAAAGCCCCAATTTAGTGTCTAAAAATTAAGTTCCAGAAACTAACAAAAAAGTTCATAACAATCCATTTTAACCTCAATGTTATTAATGGCTTGACCTTTAAGCCAAGATAAAGCTTCCTTCAAGGCCAAGCCTTCAGCAACAATAGGATGCACCATCATAATAATCAAATTAGAAAAAGCTTTAATAAAGTTACCATTTCATCCCGTAAAATAGTAGCCAAATTTGTGCTTGAGGCTTCCGAGAAAATTGCAGCGTCAACATTACATTTCAACCAAGATCTGGATCGTTTTTTCCATTTTTGTTGAGGTAGGACAGTAGAAGCACGAGATGAAACTTTCCCCAAGACAACATGAGCTTGGTTCCAGGAGGTAATATAGTTGTCAGCCAAAGAAATCACATTAGTGCAAGAAACATATTTTTGTTGCCAAATAAAAACATTTCTATGGTACCATAAGCTCCATAAGATTGCCCCCATTTTCTGCATATTTAACTTATTTGTATCTTTAAGAATGCCTCAAATAATATCCACTGCATGAGTATCAGGAAAGTTCATGCCTTTAATATGCCAAGTGTTTGCGGCAAAAACTCAATTGAATAACATATGGTTTTAATCTTCCTCAATTCCACATCTCAAGCACTGTGTATCAATAGGAACACCCGTTGCAGCGAGCTTTGTTTTACATGGCAAACAATTCCTCAAAACTTGAGGAAAAAATCTTTAATTTTAGGATGGAGCAACTATTCCAAAGATTATTCCAATCACTTTCAACAAAAAAAAATCACGACTATTTGAAAATTTTCAATGGCAATTTTATACCTTGTTTTTACCGAGTAAACTCAATTTTTTGTGAAATGCCAACTAAGCTTATCGGTAGGTCTTCTGCTAATCACTAGGATACTCAAAATCCGAACTACATCCAACGGAGCAAAAATTTCATTAATTAAATTCATATCCTAAGTTTGTCCATTATCTTAAAGAAGCTCATTAACCTGCATGTTCTCCATACCATCAAGAGGAGCTGAATTGATAAAGAAATTGTCATTATCATTCAGCAATGGGTCTTCAAAAATTCTTATCTTTTCTCCCGAATGCCTTCAGTAAGCAACTTTTTTGCACGACAAATACTCTTCCATACAAAGCTTAGGTGAGACCCTTCGGAAGCTTTTAAAAAATCCTCATCAAGAAAATATTTAGATTTGAAAATATGGCTTAGAGAGATTCTGGGTAATTAATAAAATGCTAGCCTTGTTTGCAAGTGAAGATTTCGAAAGACTAAACTTCCAAATTTCTTTAGGACACACAACCTATTCCAATTAGCCCAATGCATAGACCTATTACCATCCTTTCATCCCCACCAGAAAGAATTCATCATCCGCTGTAATTCATCACAAAGAGACTGCGTAATCATGAAAACACTCATGCAGTATAAGGGAATAGCTTGAAAAACTGTTTTAATAATAACTTCTTTGCCCGCTCTTGAAAGAAATTTATTCTTCTAACTAAGTAACCGTCTGTGAATGCGGTCTTTAATAAATGAGAAAATACGCTTTTTATTTCTCCCAATTAAAGAGGATAACCCCAAATATTTTCCATGATCAATAGGAGTTTCCACTCCAAGCTCCCTTTTAATATTAGTCCAAACATCAGGCTTAGTATTTGAGCTGAAAAAAATCTCCGATTTTTGAAAATTAATGGCTTGACCAGAAGCATTCTCATAGATAGGCAAAATATTTTTCACCACTCGACTCTCCCCTGAACATGCTCTAAAAAAGAAAAAAATGTCATTAGCAAATAATAAGTGCAACACACTTGGGCACCCATTTCTAATAATACAGCCATGAAGAGATCCCCTAGCTTCTACTTGTTTGAAGAGAGCTGAAAGATCCTCAGCATATAAAATAAAAAGATAAGGAGATAGGGGGGTCTCCCTATCTTAACCTTCTACGCGGAAGAATAGTATTTAACAAATGACCATTTAAGCAAACCGAATAAGCAACCATCTTAACACAAAGCATAATCCAGTGCACCCATTTTGCATGAAAGCCCATTTAATCAAAATAAATTGTAAGTAATTCCAGCATACCCGATCATAAGCTTTGTTTATATCAACTTTAAGGACAACATCACCAAATTTACCCCTACCCTTGCCCTTCATATAGTGGATAATCTCAAAAGCCACAAGGATATTATTCAAAATAAGTCTACTAGAACAAAAGCATACTGCATCGGTGAAATTAATTTAGGTAAAATTAATTTCAAACGGTTAGCCAGAACTTTTGATATTATTTTATGCAACACATTACTTAAAGCAATAGGGCGTAAATCTTTCATCGAAACAGATTTATCTTTTTTCGAATCATTAAGATTAGAAGGAAACTCATCCCGATTAAGCCAACTGGTGTATTGACTAAAAACTTCATCTCCAATAATATGCCAACATTTTTTTTAAAAACCTGGATTGAGGCCATCTAGTCCAGGAGCTTTTTCGGGGTGCATTTGAAAGACAACTTTCTTAAATTCTTCTAGTTAAAAAGGGATTGTTAAACTAGCATTGTCTTCTTCACTTACCAGTTGTTGAATCATGTCAAAATTCTCAAAACCAAAACCTCCAGAATTTGAGTAAAGATTTTGAAAATAATCCCACGCAATCGAACTCATTGCTTCATGGCTTGTTTGAGGAGTACCCGAATTATCCAAAAGCACAGGAATATGATTTCTGCGTTTCCTATCCATAGTTTGCTTATGAAAATAATGGGTATTAGCATCACCAAAGTTGAGCCAAAATAATTTAGCCCTTTGCTTCCAGTAAATCGACTCCTAAACAAGGGTGTTGGTCAAGTCCCTTTTCAACATAGAAACCCGATCATTATCTGTACCCTCACTCCTTGCCTTCAACAAATCAGCTTTAATTTTTTATTGTTTCCTGAAAATTATTATCCAGTCCCCTATTCCAGGTTTCAAGCCTATTACAACAACCTTTCAATCTTTCCATAATATTTAAACCCCCTCCAACACATCAGGATAATTCAAACACCTCAAAAAAATTATTTTCCATGAACTAGTTATTTTCAAATTTAATCCTAGCATCTATTTTACAAGGCCAATCATGTAAAGCAATAAATTTAATAGGAGAGTGATCAGAGTAAGCACTAACCAGATTGTAGAGCTTGTGATAGGGGAAAATATTAGTCCATGTCTCATTTGCAAAAAGATGATCCAGACGCTCCATGATGAAATCCCCAGTACCTCGACCCCTTTCCCATGTATAGCCAAAGCCCAATAGAGGAATATCCTTCAGATTGCAGTCATCAATATAAGTTCTAAATCCTTCATAAAGATGACAAGGATAATCCTTCATAAAGATGAGAAGGATAATCAGCCGCATGTACTTTATCTTCTATCGAAAGCAAATTATTAAAATCTCCAAAAATTGCTCATGGTAAAGAAAACCTTATACTAAGAGTTCGCAGCAATTCCCATGAGTTTCGTTTACTATTCGAGCTAGGAAAACCATAAGTACCCGTCAGCTCCACTTTGGCTTATGAAGCTCCTCAGTCTCCATGTTAATATGGTTATTAGAAAAACTAGTAACTAAAATATTACAAGAATTATTCCATAACACAGCTAACCCACCACTTCTACCAATCTTATCAACTGTAAAACAAAAATCAAACCGCAATTGAATCTGAATTTCCTCAATCTTGTTTGAATGGACAAGTGTCTCCATTAAGAAAAGAACATTCGGTTTATTGTTATGAACAAGCTCTTTAAGAGCTAACACTGCACAGGAATTCCCTAATTCCCGACAGTTCCAACTTAGGCCAATCATTGCTATCGGCAGGCTTGCCTAGCAAGTCCTGCCATTGAGTTTTCTGTGGAAGATGTGAGTTCAAACGAAGAAGAAGCTTTACCACCATTCTGCTTCCCATCGTTGATTACTGGAAATTCATTGCGTGGGCGTTTTTTATTCTCATCAATTTCCATAACTGAATTTTCTTTTTCTTTTGACAGGTTTTGGCCCAGTTTTTTAGTCGGGCCCAACAATTCAGTTTGGTATATAGACTTCGTTGACCCTTTAGTACTTGACTTAAACTGGAAACTCTTAGAATAGGAAGTATAATTATTATGGATTCTACATGGCATTTTATCCTTACCTTTTGAAATTCCAGTATCCGTGATTGCAGGCAATGACATCACTCCTGTTGATTCGTTTAGATTGCTCCTCCATTTGTTGATTCCACCACCGTTTGTGCTCTTAAACTCTGCTCTTATTTCTTCCGGCCAGTCTCGTCTAACCTTGTCGTCTGGAAAGTCCAAAAGGCGCTCACAGTTTATCTCACTAGGCCCAATAATACTGCATACATAACAAACCAGTGGAATTCTTTCATATCGGAATCTAATCTCCACTTTATTCTCCCCTTGTTTGCTAATGGTTTTCCATCTCATAAGTGGCTGCCTAATGTCCAATCTGCATCGAATCCGAACATACCTTTGCCATGAAGCTCTACAAGGCATTGCATCATACTCAAGAAATGAACCCATGAGATTAGGGGTGTTCAAAAAAACCTGTGAACCGGACCGGAACCGTATGAACTAAACCTGTAAATAAGGTTAACCAAACCTGAGTTCATGTTGGGTTCGAACCGAACCTGAAAAATCAGGTTCATGGTTCAGGTTCAGGTTTCTAACTTACGGTTCTAGGTTTAAACCTGAACCTGAAAGGCTGAAACACT
>JANIPN010000217.1:65105612-65116693 GCA_027478595.1 Erythroxylum anguifugum | reverse complement strand
TCTCTCACATCTTAATTACACAGATTACACAGATTATATTTTCAAAGCACTTTAACATGTAATTAATAAGGGTATATCAGATATTTCATTAACTCTCTTAATAAACGTGTATTCCTCTAAAATGACTCTTATTATGAATCGGAGGGAGTATTATTTTCTTTAAACTTTTCAAACTTTGAGTTAACGGAACAAACAATGGGTTTCTCTAAAACCGTACAGTTTTGGGATGGAAAATTAGATGCTTTTTGGGATCTGTTCTGCAATGAAAAGGAAACCTTTTTACTTCTTATCGTAGAAAATGCATCCACTTCTTGTGATGCGAGACGACTTCGTGAGCCTTTAAATAGTTCCAAGTACTGTGGCCTTTCTTTTCAACTTTCCAAAACAACATAACTTAAGATGATTCTTTTCAAATTCTATATTAATTTACAAATTTTAAATTAAATTTAGAATTTTAATTCAAACTTGAATTACTTAATTTTTAATTTAAATAAAATTTATAAATTTTTATGCTCATTTTAGATTAATTCAAACCCTTTTACCGTACCAAGATTGCAATCTTAAATTTTCTTTAAAAATACACTTATAAAGAAAAAAATACATTTATTCTTTAAAAATATGATTCATACGATAAAAAATAATATTAAATTATAATAATCTTTGAAATTAATAGGTATTTATATATAAAATTAAGTCAAGAATTATGATTTTAAGTATGAACAATTCCTTAATATCTCGGCAACAAAATATTTTTCTTTGTACGGCATAAAAAAAACTTGTGTTTTGAAAGAGAAATACTATTTCAACAATCAAAGTCACATATATCTAACATATTCATACTTAATAATTTTCCGTAAAGTAGTGATGAAAGGTATAGCTTATACGAATCTTTTTCATTTTCCAATTCGATCTGATTTGATCCATTATTACATAAGACTTCTTAGTCGGCAAAATTTGAACTTATAACCTTGCACAAGTTAAATAAAAAGAGTCACATCTACTCGTAGAGCCTACAAGAACATATGGATTAGAGTTGTCTATTCTTAGTACACATTTGCTGGAGTCCGGAGAAGTTGAGTGACGAGAGAGATTTTGACAAGATGAACAGTATAGTGTATTTCCGAATATCCAAAAGCCAACCTATATCCTATAACCTATTTACCTATTTTATTTTATTTATTTCTTTTTCTTTTTCTATGTTTAGCCATATGAATATGATCGTTTGATGTAACGTTTTTAAGGATGTGACCTTTGAAATGTTAGCGATTACTTGCCAAACCTAATGGAGTAACGGACCCTTCGCCACAATTTCTTCGTAACCAATTCCTCATACTTCGTGTTTTTAATGTTATTTAAGTGATATGAGCTAGTTCTTATATATATATACACGAACTAAGGTTACATTATATATTATTATATTTTTATTTATCCATATTTATTTATATTTTATATTATTTTGTATGGGTTTATAAAAAATAATGTCTTTATTTTATAAAAGTAAGATTATGTATTACTGAGCTTCCGTAGACCTCACGTTTTAGCTAGAATTACATGTTACATAATATGGGTATAGTATCCTATTTGTTAAATTCAATTAGTTGAACAAGTGAGTTATTACTTATATTATAAATTTAAATAATATTTTATTTTATTTTATTAGGCAAAATATATGAATTTATTCTTAATATTTTGGTAAATTTTAATAATTCTTTAATTTTTTATTTATTAGTTAATAATTAATATTAATATTTCTAAAAAACATTTGATTTATATATAATAATAAGTAACAAAATTTTAAAAGTAAAAATTATTATGTTTATGGATACTATAGGTAAGAATCAACTCAAAAATATTAGAATATTATATTTAATAGTATATACTTAATATTTATTTTAATATAAATATTATTCATTATTATTTCACTAAAAGCACGTAATTTTAATACAATTATTGAATTTTATTTTAGTAAAATTCTTAAGTATACACATACTATCATTAGGAATTAATTTCTAAATGTTAAAATACTATATACTTAATTTGAAAATTTGAAAGAAATTAGTTTCTCTTTTAAATTTCATCATTTATTTTAATTTTTTACTGGCGACTGTGCGTCACGCGCTACTAGAGCGCGGGAACACAGGGAATCTCTCAACCCGAGGCAGACACGGTCAATGGTTGCTTTCGATGGGCCCATTTGTCCGGCTCTTTGGGAAATTGGGACCCACAGTAGCCCACAGTTTAGTAAGAGTGACGTATTTGTAGGGCCCATTTCAGAGCAGCAATTTCTCATACAAACACAGACCTGGCCCACAGCAATCTGACTACAAATCAACGCCACCACTCCTGTCGCCACGCACGGCGCCACCCTCCGTACCGGGAGCATAATTTCCGACCTAACGGTCCTAAACCCCAACTGCCTCTCCATTTCTCTGTTCTTCGATAACTGATTAGTACTGTTGGTAGAGTTCTGATTGTTTTTTTACTATCATAATTATTTGCCTTATTTTCACGTTAAAAATAAAATTTCCATTTAAATTTAATTTATTGATAGAAACTTTTTTTTAATAAATCAGTAAATTTTATACAAATAAAAAAGTTATGTATACCACTAAAGATTACCTGAGCAGTAATCTCTTGCCTGCCAAAAGAAATAAGCTGATGAGATTACATAAGAAAGCTACAACACTTCCTTGCCACATGACACAAACAGCCATACTCCTATACAACCTTCCTACCAAAAAGTCATATAGAACTAGGTCTTCTATTCAGTACACAAGTATTTCAATATACAATTTACAGCAACACTGATCGACCTTCTTTCAAATACAATCCAAAACAACAAACTTCACAACTTAAGATGAAGGGACAGAAGATGTCCTTCTAGTTACCAAGTTTACTGTCAAAGTTTACCCACCTCTCACATACTTCCTATAATATACCACTAATGGGTCTTCTGGGTTCCAAAACGAAGGATGTAGGTCTCCTACTGTTAGAGTTTATGAACGCCTTCATAGAAATCACCAAAACTGTTTCAATGAAAGGCTATTGCCTGCCAACTCCATGCTTTGCTGATTGGAGGCAAGGATCTGTCTTGGGATTGGCTTCTATTCTACTTCAGATACCGAGGAGAGGTTGGATACCCTCCCTTTTGCAAACCTGAAAACAAAAATCTGCAGAAATATTATTAGAAAATAAGTACTCCTACAATTACCTTCTCTTGGTGTTTGAGTTGAGATGTTCTATAATTTGGAAGATCACTATAGAGTTTAAGCTCTCCACATCTAAGGCTTCATCTTTGAAAGTTTGAGAATTTCTTTCAATCCAAAGGTTATAAACAGTATCAGAGAGGAGGATAGGAAAAATTTTAATGTCACAGGTTTGGAAATTTGAGGCATGATTGAACCAATTGAGAATGAAATAAAGGTTTATTTGATTGGGAAGGTATATTTTGAAGTGGTTGAGGCAATGTACCCACACAGTTTTAGAGAAAGAACATTCAAAGAACAAGTGTTCTACAGTTTCATTATCCAAGGTACACAAGGAACAGTGATTAGGAGTGTGAAGATAGAAGAGTTTATCCCGTATTTGCAATTTTTTAAGGAAAGCTAGCCATAGTATGAAAGAATACCCAGGGTTATTACTTTTAAATCAAACCAGTCTATCCCAAGGGACACTCTGAACCAAGGGTCTCAAGAAACTTTATGTTAACCATTCCAAGCAATCAGGTTTGGAACTATTCGGTTGGTACTGTAGGGGCTTTAGGTTATCAATGATCTCAACAGTTGCCACTTGCCAACACCACTCATTATTTCTGATAACTTCTGAAACTCTTCTTGTCATACATAATTCTGACCCATTGATCACTCTGGGAGTAGAGAAGTGCTTCAGGATTCCTCTAGGATGCCGAGGATCTTGTCATAAAAGAGTAGAATTTTCATTTCCTATTCTAAATCTAAATTTGTTCCTAATTTTATCCCTCATAAATAAGATTTTTCTCCAACTCCTTGAACTATTATTAGTAGGTTAGGCATTCCAGAAATTTTTTTTCTCAAAATAGCACATAGCTTCACTGTCATTAAACAGATTTAATCCAAGGATAAATTAATTTTTTGAAAAATTTTATAGATTTCTTTAAATTTGATTTACTGATTTTTTTACTAATAATAAATATTGACCAATTTTGTTTAAAATAAGAACACCAACTCATTAAAAATTATGCTGATATGCAAGGTTTGAAAAGATTTAGTAGTACGTAGTCTTACTCTAATTGACAAACAAACTCTTTCAAAAAGACCTCTAGATATGTGTGCGTATGTGTGTGTATGTATATATGCACGTATGTGTATATATATATTACAATAATAAAATAAAAATAAAAACCTATAAATAAAACTCTAAAAATAAGTAATAAAAATAAATAATACAAACAATGAATATAGAACAAGATAAAGAGGGAAGTACTAAATATTACAAGAAACGATGTAGGCTAAGTAAGAAAATATTTAAGCTAAATAACTAAGAAAAAATGAAATATTTAGGTTAAATATAAGACATAAAATTTGAAGAAAAATGTTTAAAAACCTAAGAAAATGAAAAGAATCTCTAAATGTGAGATCCTTTATTTCTATTTTAGTACGCCAAAGTTTTTATTGAGAGTTATGTCCTCGGTAAGTTTCAGCAGAGTCATATCATTCTTGATCATCTTCTTCAATTTTTCTTAAGCCTTTCTTTTTTTTACCGTCTCTAAGTATAATTATTTCTTTGTTTATATATATATAAATAGAAATTTGTAGTATTAATACGAATTTTGATAAAGCAAACACACGTAAGAGAGGGTGAATTGTGTGTACAAAAAAATTAAGATACTTTAAAACGATAAGATCCTCCTAAACAAAACAAATTTATAAGTAGAAGGGTCCTATAAATTTTCGAAAAGAACCTGTTAACGTTGAAAACGAGAGGATCCTGTTATTTGAAAGGAGCCTGTTAACATTCAAAAAGAAAATTACCTTTTTAATCGATAAGAGCCCGCTAACTTTGAAAGAAACCTCTTGCAATAGAAAAACAGAAGGAGCCTCTTACAAAATGAAAATGCAAACAATATAATGCGAAAATTTAAAGGAGAGAAAGAATGACGCTGTCGATTTATACTGATTCGGCTCATAACTCAAACTCGCGTCTAGTCCCCAAGTATCCAATTTGAGGGTTTCATTATTAAAACCAAGTAGTAATTTGAAGAGTCTCTTCAAGCACACAAGTGTATACTTTTCAAGATTCTTCAACTTTTCATAATAGCAATATTTTGCTAGCCTCTACAAGTTCTCAACAAGAAATGTATTAAGAATTTTATAGTCTCTCTTAATAGAGTGATATCACTTTCTAAAGTACAAGAGTTTTATATAACTTTCAAGAAATAATGAAATTATAAACTATTTCGCAAGTCTCATATCTATCTGTGTTATCTTCGCAATTGCATTGGTTCTTCCTTAAGTAGACAGTTTCTTTAACTAGTTGTTACTTAATTTTCGATATTATCTTTGTTGAAATCTGCGATATTTAGATGGTAAGAAGAACGTTCTATTAAGACTTTCGGAGCTGATTATTCAAATATGTAAGATCCTTCTGGATGTCATGGAAGTATTTCTAAAAAGATAAGTTTATAAAGAAGGTTCGTGCAAAACAAAAAATAATTATTCTATAATTTTATTTCCTTTTAAAGAAGTATATTGTTACATATATATATATATGTGGAAATAAATGCAATTTAAGCTTTAAAATATTATACATTTATTATCAAAATCATTAATCTTAAACTTTGAGCTAACAAATTTAAAATAGGACATTTGTCCTATATTTCTTTACATAAATTAGATAACACCTTCCCAACCCTTTTTTAAGTGTGAAAGTACCTTTCAGGTTTTAAATTTTTCAAAAGGATAGCTTTCAAGGTTTGAAGGCCCTACCTAATGCATGATATTACTTTCACGTAAAGTTTCCCCAATTGGCTCCTCCACATCAATTTTCGAAATGCCTAAAAAAGGGAATTATTATTATTATCTTATTATTATATTACCATTAAGCTTTGCATAACTTACGTAATTGTGCACTAACTAGGTTTTAAAGAAATCTAAAGTTGAAAACGACACAGCACAGCCCCATTTGTTTTCATAATCTGCACCACATATTTCTTTTTTCGTTTTTGTTGTAGTACACAACTCAGCTGTACGTTTGTTGTATGTTCCTTGCACATTAAAATGAAACGGATGGAAGCGTACATAGAAGGTTCATAGACACTTAATAGCACATTAAAATGAAACAGATGGAAACCTACACAGAAGGTTATATAGACACTTAATAATATATTACTTTTAGCAATAGTTTAAAAACCATATTAGAAATTAAACAAATAAAATAAGAAGTCTGATGTTTAAAAGATTCAACTGGTATTAGACTTTTATAAAATCAATTAAAGATTAAATAAAAATTAAAGAATTTGAAAGATGATTGAATAAAATAGTCATTAGTTATCGAAGAATTTGAAGTTTAATTTAAAAAAGTAATTATTAAACTAAAATTAATTTAGTTTATAAAACTTATTAATTTATAAAAATTAAAAAATTAATTGATAAAGTAATCAATTTTTAACTATAAAAGTTGTTAAAATGAATCAAACTGAAAAGTCAAAAAGTGAACAAAAAAGTTGAATTATTTAAGATTTTTACTGTTGAACTAGTCGAACCGATTGAATTTTTTAATCATTAATTTTTAGGGTTAGTTATATTTGAGCCCCTTTAAAAAAATTATTTCAATCCTTAATTTTTAAAATTATTATTTACTTCTCGTAGAATTATTTAACTTTCAGATAACTAGCTTTAGATATGATAAATCAATTTGAGTTCAACTCGATCTATTGCAAGTCAACGTATAAAAAAATTGGAATTAATTAAAATTTAGATGAATTTGAATTTATAAAGTCACTTAAAGCAGTTTGACTAAATTATTAAAATTAAAATAATGTCATTTTTAGTTGAAATCTGTTTAAGTGATATTATATTGAAAATAATATTATGCTACTTTAAATTTAAAAATAAAAATTAAGAAATTATATGAAAATTAATAATTTTTTTAAAACGAGAAAGTTGAAATTACATATATATATAATTAGGTGGTTTAGTTTATTTTAGTGAGAAGGGTATCGAAATTTGAAGCTCAAAAGTAGTATACATACATTAGAGAACTGGAGGAGAGAATAATCCTTGGATCGGCTGTTACGAAGCACTGAGATGCATTTGTCTGAGAATCTCCTTAAACAAAACAAAAACCATAATTTAGGTTTCAACTTTCAACAAACCCCAAAAAAATAATAATAAGAGCGACCCATTAGTCTAAATTTGATAATATTGTATTAAGGCTCAAGACAAAAACACCAGATCCTGTGGCTCCCTAACCAGATATTCCAGACCTATTTTATGCACGCATTACTATAATAAACCTGCATCTGCTACTTCTGCTGCTACCATAAGTGATAAATGACCGTTTCATTCTAACAGTTTAAGTTGTTGTGTGAGACCAACTTAATTGATTTTATATTTTTACTAGCACACCCCCTCAAGTAAAAGACTTTTAAGCTTAAAATTTGTACAAGCTCACTCTACCTTGTGTTAAATAATAAGTAGGTAGTAGGATTTGAACTCACGACTACTTAATCACAAAGGCTCTGATTTCATGTTAAGTGACCATTTTATCACAATAACTTGAGCTGTTGTGTAAGGCCAACTTAATTGATTCTATATATTTACTAGCAATAAGAGATGTGTATTATATTATTATAAATTAATAATTTATTATAATTATTTTTAATTAATAATTTAAATAGAATTTAATTGAATAAAATAGAATTTAAGAAAATTATAATAATATTGTGATTAGTTTATAAAATTGTCATATTATTTCTTGAGTTTGGACGTCAGACACTGGACAAAGCCTGTCTGGTGTTGTTACAGGTGACCTTGGACGGTTCAGACATTATATATAGTTCCCATTTCTGTTCTTCCATAAAACTACTGGTGTCTTGTACAGGCTGCTGTGCAAGGACAAGCAAAGAATCGGTGCACATGTGAAGTTTGGTGGCTGGCCAGCATCGGGACTCAGAATTTAAAGGGGGACTCAGAGAATCGTTTTCATGGATTGGAACATGTGCAACTTCTGAACTGACGTACCTGGAAATTTGTGTAGAAACTAGTTTTATATAATTTTATAAAAGATTAAAAATAAAAATTACACAATAAATTATTAAGTGACCATTTCACCACAATAGTTTAAGTTGTTGTGTGAGGCTAACTTAATTGGTTTTATATATTCATTAACACATCCCCTCAAGTGAAAGTCCTTTAGGCTTGAAACTTGCACAGACTCATTCTACCTTCTGCTGAATAATAGGTAGGTGGTAGGATTTGAAGTCACGACCACTTGATCATAAAGGCTCTAATATCATGTTAAGTGACCGTTTCACCACAATAGCTAGTGTGTTAGTAAATATATAAAACCAATTAAATTAGCCTCACACAACAGCTTAAGCTATTGTGATAAAACGGTCACTTAACATAAATAAGAAATAGATTATAAATATATCGTGTTTAGATAAAATTAGGTAAAATAAATTCATAATTAGATCATATATAGTTCTTAAAATCGAGATGTGAAGTAATAATAGTGCGGCTAAAGTAGTCGTAGTAGAAGAAGCCGTTTAGCTGAGTTTCATGGAGTCTTTGGCTTATGAAGTTGATGATGATGACGAACATTTGATTGAGACCTAAGTGTTCCTTTTCTTTAGATTTTTAGGGTACACAAACCCAAATTTCAAATGTGCATTCATTTGCTTATTATTTTTTTATAATATAGTTTTAAATGTCACATACTCGACAGGAAATTTACTATTAAAATTTTGGGTTGACAATGAAAGGCGTCCCTACAAGACATAATCAATTGATAAACAGCAAGTTTTTCCAACTAGAGGAATTTCCTGTCATGAGCTGCATATTGAGTGGACCCTTTTTTTTAATTATTTAAATAAATTTAAATAATTGAATAATTTTGAAATTTATTTAAAACACATAATTTACGAAATACTATATTTACGTTATGATTTAACTAATGTATTTTCATCAATATATAAAATTAAAATAAAATAACAATTAAAATCAATTTTCAATTTTCGTTTCACCTCTTTTTTGATCTGACTTAACTAAGTTTTCGCCTATGTTTGGTTGAGCTTAAACTAGAAGAGTTTTGTCGGTAGAGCTTTTTTCTGTAGATCTTTTCTAAGAAAAACTTTTCTAAGAAGTCAGCTGATTGTTTAATTGTCACTTAAAAAAACTTTTTTAAAAAAAATATACAGTAAACTGCTAGGCAACATAAAAATAAAAAGCACTTTTAAGTTTTAACTATATTTTATTTTGTAATAAAAATTATTTATGTATATAAATATCATTTAAAATATATTAAACAGTATGCAAAGTACAATATATTAATTATTATATAATTTTAAGTCATATGAAATATAAATGAAAATATATCTAACCAAATTTTTTATATGGATTATAACATAAGCAAACTAATATCAAAAAGAAATATCAAAACATATAAAAAAAGTCAAATAATATTATATAAATTTTAAAATAAATATTCAAGTTAAGTAAGTAGTTAAATAAATAATAAACGAAAAGATGAGTTCGTTAGTGTTGTGAGATTTATGTATAAAATATAAGGATAAAAGGGACTACAAAATAGACTCATTAATTGATCTAAAAATTTTACTCAAAAAAATTATTTGAGAGACTCTTTTGAGAAATTTCAAATTTGAGATTCTTAAAAAGTTATCTTTTAGCTGTCAAAAATATTATATTTATTACATAAATATTTTTTATTTTACAATTAAACACTTATTTTTTAAAGGTTTTTATAGTGAAGAAAATTACTTATTGACCTCCCAAAAACCCAGACATATAGGTACTAAATTTAGCTTAAGAAAAGCTTTTGTCTTCTTATTTTATACCAGCTATGTTTCCATTTGAATAGCATCTAGTCCACTTTTAGGTAACAATGATTTATAGAATTCGCTAATAGTGGTAAAGACTAATATTAAGAAGCGTTAAATCCAAAACAAATAAGTTAAACAACAATTAGCAAGTTTAATATTTGGATTATACTCATTATTTATGTGGCCTTCCTGTTCCACTCATGCACGTATGTATATTTTATACTTCATGCTAGATGTTCGAATGTGATGCGTGAACAACATCGTTCCAATTTTGCAATATTCAATCAAACTTCTTTTTATCAAATTGTACATATATATATACACACGTATGTACATACACTTTTTTTAATACAATAAGTTCGATTATCGAGAACGTAGGTAGGAAGATTTAAACACAGAACCTTCTGACATCATGCCTCCACTGCAGTAATTTGACTACTCCTACGAAGCATACATACATACACACTTAAAAAACTTACATAATAATAAATGGGGTGCTAATAATATATATCTGTAGTCCAATCTCCGCAATACCACCCTAGTGCATCAGGCTGCGTGGGCCACTATTTTTGACGTTGCTTGTTGGTTTCTCTGGAAATGGCGTAATTGTAGCCTTTTTGTTCCCGGCTTTGTTTGGCCGAACGTGGGCCCCCACATCATTCTTGCCTACGTTGAATGGATCCAGCGCGCTCCGGCACTGGAGCACCAGATCTTCCCGGCTCAGGGCACCCCGGTGAGCACTCTGGTGGGTTTGACTAAACCTTCGGAGGGTTGGGTGAAAGTCAATTCGGATGGAGCGGCTCAATTTGTCTCCAATCAGGCTGCTTCCGGGGGGTTGATCCATGATTGGCAAGGCCACTGGTGTGGGGGGTTCCACTACAACCTTGGTCGGGGCTCGCCGCTGCAGGCGAAGCTGTGAGGGGTGCTCTCCGGTCTTCAGCTGGCCTGGGAGTTGGGGTATCACAGGGTGATCGTTGAGGTCGATTCCCTCGAGGTCATTAATATTTTATCCGACCCGAATCTTGTATTTACAGGTGATCCT
>JANIPN010000217.1:65026563-65038720 GCA_027478595.1 Erythroxylum anguifugum | reverse complement strand
TGTCAATGAAAAGGTCGTCTTCATCTAGTGGGAAATCCTCGTCGTCAAGATATAACAGAAGTCGGGATTCGATCCTTCCTTTGTGAGTGTGAATCTTCTGTTTTCACTGGCATCTGAAGTTTGAGGTAAACCAATAATTGCAGAATGAGAACAGCTCAAATTCCAACATTTTGAGTAGCAGCAAGTAGATACAAAGTCTTCAGCTTTATTCGATTCTGAATTCCACTCTTACTATAGGAACATTTATCGTAGATAGAAGTGTTCAATGTCTGATAGATTGTTCTTATAAATTGTAACACACACACGCACACTAGTTTCTTCAGAATGTTAAGAAACACATACGCTCAAATTGCTGCAGCTTATGTGTACTTATCTGCCTCAACAGCTTGAGTGAATTACCACCTACAAATCCTATTACAAATCTGAACATAACTTTCTATCTCCCTGATCTCTGTTCCTTGCGTTTTGAAAGATATGTTCTATACAATTAAATTTACTAGATTGGTTTGTATATGCTAATTTCACTTACATTACTTGAGGGAAATGGAAGTTTGATCTACTTCTTAATCCTTTCGCTACCAGTTTTGTAAGTGAAACTTCGGTGCATAACCAAGTACGAATTCTTTAGAAGTTGTCTGGGGAACTTGACAGATCCCTAGATAAATAACCAGGTGAACTCCAGTTAATCTTCCATATCTAGTTCTTCAAGGGCATGGTGCACTAAGTTATGATTTTTATCAGTAAATTTTGGTTTGTCGGTAAACTCAAACGTTTCTTGCTCCGTTTGATCATGCTCTTGAGGTTACTTTTGTGCCCCTTGTAGCTTGAAATGCTAATAATCACTCCATTTATTAAACCAAAACATGTACCAGTGGAACTGCTTGAATCAGATTCTCAATAAGTAGATTTCCACGCAAGAAGGGGGTGGCCTAACTGGTGTGAAGAGACCTGTTCCTTAACATGTTGTACAATATAAAGTCGAAGACCATTTCGCTTGAAAAAAGGGCCCAAAGTTATCTTGCGGGTGGCTATCCTGAACTTGGCGGTGTTTTGACAATTGTGCCGGTCATTCAGTTGGTGTCTTCGTTCACCAATAAAAAGAGTTTGTCTCTGAGCAGTCAGTATTGGTATGGTCTCCACCGAAATCACTCCTGTAACAACCTAGAATTCGACAGGTTAACAATCAAAGTTCAAAAGAACTTAATTTGAAAGAAATGGATCTTTGAGTGGTACCATAAGCATTATGCTTTCAAGAACTGTAGAAGCAATCCAATCGAGTCCCATCCCATTACTTGAGATGCCATGAAAGTCGGTCGGATAAAGATTCTAGTTGTGTCTCAAAAGTCGGCTCTTACCAGATTATTAAAACGAATTCATTGGATTGTTTTACATAACGGGACTATTCTGATATTAGAACCCGAATGTGATGATGAACAAAGCTTCTGTTCACCTGGACAATTTAGAGCTGAATAAGTATAAAAGCTTTCAACTTTACAATTTACGACCATATTCATGCTCACTGAACTGGGGACGAGGAAATTAAAATTTTTTATGGGGTAGTTTTCAGAAACTGGTAATGGGTTCCTTGATACAAGAGCCAATTAGCAGTTACTAGATCAAAAGTCTTAATCTTGCCGTGAATTTTAGGCTGATTGGTTTCTTTGCGAGATTCCCATTTTACGAAACTTGAAAATTGAAACAAGACGACTTGTGGGACTCGTTGAAGAGGGGAAAAATTTACTCCGAGTGAAGCTACTGTTGCAAAGTTTGAAAAAACAGAACACAACTCCAGAGCAGCTTTTGTTATGTTCGTTACGTAGATAAGGCGTTCCCACCAAAATCTTCTTTTCCTTTTCATTTTCATGAATTGTCCCTTTAAGCAAAGCCCTTTTTGGATTTTTACCTTGTTTACCTTTCTCTAATCATTCAGCCAAATCTGTACGGACCCATTTAAATTCTTCAAACCAAGTAAACATTAACTTGTATCTTCCTTTTCTATACAACACCATGTGAGAACTTTCATTCTTCATTCTTTTTGCTCCTTTTTACTTTGGAAACTTTTGTTCCTTCCTTCGCCTATTATTGTATATGGTTTTCTTTTGTCCTCTCACTTATTACCAATTATGGAGCTTGAAAAGGTTGTTTATTAATTAATGTGATAGCTGGCAATTAAAAAAAAAGCAATCTTACAAATGTATATTATGCTTGTTTAAATTAAAAAAAAAGCAATCTTACAAATGTGTATTATGCTTGTTTAAAAGGTTGAATATGGTATAATTGTGTGACAAGGAAGGGATTACTAAGGTTCCGTCAAGTGGGTTGCTTGAGACGGTTTTGGATGACTTATTTGTTTATTTGGGTGGTTTTTTCACTCCTACTGCAGATGGTTTCTGTATTTCGACTTTTCTGACGCTGAATGGTCCAGCATTCTTCATGGAACTTGTTTCCAGTAAATGGGTATTTGTATTCACCATATCTAGTTGCATTTTCTTCTCCGGCGCTTATGCAGGTTGAGATTATTCTTGTATTTTCCTCGATTTCTTTCTTTGTAAGTCGAAAAATGCTATATGAGGTGAATAGGAACTGAATTTGGTGATTGTTTTGGTGGTCTACTAATTGGTAAAAAGTGGAAGGAGTAAGAGGAAATTCCAAAGTTAGAGGAGTGAACTTGGGTGGTTGGCTGGTTATAGAAGGTTGGATTAAGCCTTCACTCTTTGACGACATGCCCAATGGAGATATGCTTGTGAGCTTCTCTTCATGTTGTTTCCTTTCTTGGTCTTCCTCGTTTCTTTTCTTTATTTCCATGGTTCTTAATCCATTAACAAATGTTGACATGTAGGATGGAACAGAGGTTCAGCTTAAATCAGTGACACTGCAGAAGTATGTTTGCGCAGAAAATGGAGGTGGCATGGAGGTTACAGTCAACAGAGATGCAGCTTCTTCATGGGAAACCTTCAGGGTTGGATACTTAACAACATATTCCTGCTCCTTAGAGATAAGGAAAACCAACTTGTTTCTGCCTCCTTTACTTATTCCAATGCATGATTTCTTTGATGTCTCTACTTTGGGAAGGAAGAATATTCATAGCTTGTAAAAGTTCCTTAAGGCTTAATTAGGTTCGTGGTAGTTTAATTAGTTGAAGTGTGGTAAATATCAAGTACAAATTTGGTGATGTTTCTTTACTCGAGTGTGGTGCTAGTAAAGGGTATGATTATGTTCTCCTTTGGTCTATAAGTTTTTTTTCTTCTTTTTTTTGTGATCTGCAAATTGAGTTAGTGTCCGTTTCTTGGCATTATAATGTGGTATCTTTGTTGATGCTTGAACTTTAGATGTTTAAGGAACTAAAAGGTTGAGGTTTCTTTCAACTTCCTGACATTTTCTATCCATTACCATTATAGCTTTCAATTTTACGTATACAATTTTTGAAGGGTTTGAGAGATAGTACCTTGTCATATTGAGGGTTCAAGTTACGAATTGGTTTTTTGTGCCTGCAGTTGTGGAGAGTTTCCGCATCTGAGTTCCAGTTCCGGACCCTTCAAGGACAGTTTCTAACTTGTGGTGGTGAGGGTTGTTCTATCTCTGCAACAGCAAATTCATCTTCTGCAGGAGAAATATTTTATATAGACAGGAATGACAACAATAAAGTTCACGTAAAACTTTCTAATGGGGCCTATTTGCAGGTAGGATACTTCTTCGAATATTAAAATGAAAATCACAAATTTTGGCATACCTCTTTTTCTGGACTCTGGTATAGAGCCCTATTGGCCTCAGGGGTTCAATCTTTTAGCCTTCCAGATCAATGGACATGTCTGCTTTGGCCGTTCAACCCCCCAAAGTACCCTGCTCAGTGCCCAGCACCTAAATAGCTGTAATATCCTCTAGTAACACAACACAAAGAACTATCAAATGTGGCACTCGCTATTGTTGATTATTTTAATTGCTTTCAAGTTTGAATTGTATTGCATGATATCATATGCTTTAATGTTTAGGCTACAGTAGACAACCAGCTCACAGCAGATTATCCAGGAAAACCAGGATGGGATGATAACGCAGCCACATTTGAAATGACGATTGTGACAAATGATTTGCATGGAGATTACCAGCTTTCAAATGGCTATGGACATAACCGAGCGAAGGAGATTCTTAAGGCAAGTCAGTGATTGCTATTTACCTGTGTTGTTTTATTGTTTCTGATGAAAAGTTGTTCAATCTTCTTTGTTTAACAGTAATCATTTTGCCTGTAAAAGCTAGACCTATAGAAGCATTTCAATTAAAATTTGGATTTTGGAATCGTCCAGCATTTGTTAAGCGAGACTAAGAGATAGCATCATGATGTGTATAGCTTTTTGGTTGTTTGACTTTTTTGCCTTTGGAACTGCAGAAGCACAGAAACAGTTTTATTACCATTGAGGACTTCAAATTTCTGTACAGACATGGCATAAATACAGTGAGGATTCCCATTGGTTGGTGGATTGCTTTTGATCCTAATCCTCCAGCCCCATTTGTTGGGGGATCTCTGGAGGCTCTAGATAATGCATTCTCATGGGCACAGTAGGTTTTGCTTACTCTTTCTCTCAGAACTTCGACACTTAGAATCAGGTTCTGTTTAATAAAGTTAAAACATGTATTGCAGAGCCTATGACATAAAGTGCATAATTGACCTCCATGCGGCTCCAGGCTCGCAAAATGGAGTGGAACATAGTGCGAGCAGAGATGGTACAATAGGCTGGCCAACTCCAGATTTTATTTCACAGACACTGGACGTTATAGAGTTTCTAGCTTCAAGGTATGTTCTGAACAACTATTTTCTTGGTAATAATACAATTGTTGTTCAATTAGGTCCAGTTTTGGTTGTAGCAATTGATCTAGTGCCAGTTGTCTCGCAAAGAATTAACGGTACCATGTAAAGAACCTCCTATTGTTAAATCAGACATTTGAATTACCAACTTAGTTGATTTATAGATGGCTTTATCACTAGTTGTTGGAGAGCTAGTCAGATCATTTATTTCTTGGAGGCACTCTCTTTTATTCACATTGACTTTTATGTGTTGTATTTTCTTAAACTCTGATGTAGTTCCCTACTACTAGACTCTCACTGAATCAAAATCAGAGCATTGTTCATCTTCACAAGTCCTCTTACTTACCATGTGTGCTTGTTGTGTTAATACCAAGTCCTGACCACTTCTCATTGTAGTTTTACACCCTTGACTTATTTCACTTTCAGGTATGCTGAGCATCCTGCCTTGCTGGGAATTGAGCTTTTAAATGAACCCTCTGCTGCTTCAGTTCCGCTTGAAGTTCTAGTTCCATACTACAAAAAGAGCTATGACATTGTTCGAAAATATTCAGCATCGGCTTATGTCATTGTCTGCCAAAGAATTGGCAATGCTGATCCACTGGAGCTTTATCAGGCTAATATAGGCTCCAATAACGTTGTAGTAGATTTACATTACTACAACCTTTTTGACTCCTTCTTTGTTAATCTGAGCACTGTTGACAATATTCAATTCATATATAACAGTAGGCAAGCTCAAATACAGGCTCTTAACGGCATAAACGGTCCATTGGTTTTTATTGGTAGGTGAAAATCTGATATTAGGAATCAGCTATGAATGAAGCGTTGTTAGAAATTAGCATAGAAGATTTTTGGGACCTGCTGAAGGCCAAGTTTTGATATTTACTTTTGATTCGAACCATATTCTCTGTAGGTTGTTTACAATTATTATGTTGGTTCCAGGTGAATGGGTAAACGAATGGAATGTAACGGATGGATCTCAGACAGATTATCAGAGCTTTGGAAGGGCACAACTTGAGGTCTATAATGGAGCCTCCTTTGGCTGGGCTTACTGGACAATAAAAAATGACAGGAAGCACTGGGATTTTGAATGGAATATCAGGAATAATTATCTCCAATTCGGTAATAGTTTAAGTTCTTTCCTCTTTCTTCTTATAACTTTTTGAAATTGTAACCAAGGTATCTGCACTTCTGCCCGCATACACACACGGACACTGACAAAAAGGTTGCAAATTCGGGCTTGCCAAAATAAATTTTTTCATTCTGTTGCCAACTATGTGCAACAATTTAAACTCCTCTGACAACATACTGTATCTGTGCAGGTAACTGCCCTACCAAGCAAATTTTCAGCAATAAAATGTTTGTGACCTTGGTTTTTGTCTTATTCTTTCTGCATCCTAAATTTTAATGGATCGTAGATTTGCAGCAAAGACAATATGAATACCTGAGAAAGAACCACTAGCGGTTATTTTTCTATTTTGCTTTTCTCTCCTTTCACATTTCTGAGAAGTTCCTTTGCTAGCTGAAATTGCATTCATGAGTCCTGCAAATTCTAGAGATGGTATTATTTTCAGGGAAAAGTCACATCCAAAATGTGGATGATCCTAAATAAACACAAGTTATATCTTTTGTACTCATTTTCAATAATGTACAGTGGAAAAGAATCATGTTATTCTCTCCTAACTGAATAATTTGATACTGTTGTCTAAAGCCACCTTTCGAAGATCAAAATGTAAACTCTCTTAACTACTTGGCCAACCGTGAAGTATCCAAGAAACAGCAGTTATATCTTTTGTACTCATTTTCAATAATGTACAGTGGAAAAGAATCATGTTATTCTCTACTAACTGAATAATTTGATACTGTTGTCTAAAGCCACCTTTCGAAGATCAAAATATAAACTCTCTTAACTACTTGACCAACTGTGAAGTATCCAAGAAAAAGCACAACCAAAAAACCAAAGTATGAAAATGGGAGTTTGACAAATCCCATCCATTCTCCTATGATTGTGTATGGAATTGCAATTCCAATGCCACAGATGAGTATGGTTGAACAAATTACTGGCCATGATGCAATGTCCTGAATGAAAGGGGTTTTCGCTGTCCGGATCAAGTGGAAAATTAAGGTCTGCATTAAAAGCCCTTCAATGAACAAAGCAGTGTGGAAGAATTTGACATCCATTGAGGTATAAGCCCTGTAGTATAGGGCAAGGAAGGCAAGGTTGGCTACATCAGTAAGAGTGCACACTGGACTATTCCATAATATGAACATTGGTAGAGATTTTTCAGACCATTTATGTGGGATTTTCATGGAGTCATCTTCCATCTTGTCCCAAGGAATTGCGATCTGTCCCACACTGCATAAGAATGTTTGTGTAAGGAGCTGCCTTGGAGACAATGGCTCAATTTGTAGCACCAGTAGTGCTATCACGAGGGAAAGAACACTCCCTATATTGCCAACAACTGACATTTTGATATATTTCATGGTGTTCCCGAAAGTGAGGCGACCGTGTTCAACCCCGGCAACAAGGACATTGAGATCTTTCTCAAGTAAGATGATATCAGCAAGGTCTTTTGCAACTGATACTCCCGAGTCAACTGAGATGCCTACATTGGCAGCATCTATTGCGAGTGAGTCATTTACTCCATCACCAAGGAACCCAACTACATGTTCACCAATTGTCTGCAAAGATTGCACTACTCGCTGTTTTTGCATTGGAGTGAGCCGAGCAAGTACTGTTGCTCTTTTAACAGTCTCATGGAAGGCTTCCTGACTGAGTTTCTCAAGATCTGGTCCTGTTGTTACATGAGCGGTTCTGATGCCAAGTTCTTTACAAATCCTTATTGCTAGAGACAGAGAATCACCTGTTAATACCTTTGCTTTTACTCCCTTCTCAGCAAGCCTCCACAGAGCTTGCTTTGCTGAGTCCTTTGGTGGGTCAAAGAATGCTATTACCCCGAGGAAAACCATGTTGGATTCGAAGGAATCATCAACCTCCTCTGGGTTAGTTATTTTCTGGAAAATTAATGATAAGACAAAAAAGTGATCATTCAAGAGGCTCTAATATTTGTTACTGATAGCCAGTCATTCAACTGAACTCAACTGAATGCAGTATGCAACTGCTCTCAAGATGTTGCTAAATCAAGTCCTGCAAATTTATAGACATGCTCGTGCATAGTTGGAACTAGGAACATAAAGCATCTATAAAGTTATTCTCTTGTATGTAATATAATTGAAGCTTGAAGATGATGTGAGAAATGCTATTACTGTGCTTGTGGAGTATCTTGGCACTGTGCAGACTGCAGTGCATTTTCAGCTTGCTATCTCTAGTTGAGTATTTGTAAATGATTCAGACAAGGAACCTACCATGAAATTCATATTGCATGTAACTTGCTCAAGGATTACATTTATAGATTGCAGCAACTAGGAAAATTGTTGAGATAATAGGATGCAGTAGCCGCTTAGTAAACCGATTTATCTGTTATCATGTGAATCTTATGAGGTTTATGATAAAACCTAGGATTATCTATGACCTTTGAAGGGATTAATCAGATTGAAGGGTAATGAAAATGAAGCACTTATCAATCCTAAAGATGGACAAGATAGGAATAAGCAAGCTGAATAGAGATCCGAACTCACCAATGCTAGCCTTTTTATGGCTACTCCGATGATCCTTAATCCTTGGTTGCTTAACTCCTCCCCCATGTTGAGAATCCTCTGATAGTCTTCTGGAGAAAAAGCTGTAACTGTACCCTTATCAGCATGATCAATGAAGGAGCAAACTTTCATTACTTCTTCCAATGCCCCTTTTGTCACCATAAACTGATCGAAGATTGGGGTAATTCTGCCTACTGCATTTGATTCAGTTTTCAAGATCACAGACACTCTTCTTCGAATGAAATCAAAAGGTAGTTCATTTACTTTTTTCCACTTAGATGGCTGAAATCTGTAACCATTAGTATACACGTATGCCAAAATTGCATCATCAAGAGGATACTTTTGATCAGTCTTGAAGTAGGAGTTGAGAAATGCAAAGTGCAAGACGTTTTCTCTTTTTGAACCTGTACTGTCAAGATGATCAACCACAATTGCACGATTCATTGTCAATGTGCCGGTTTTGTCGATGCAAAGGATGTCCCTAAGTTGAACCAGAAAAGGAGAAAAAGGCAAGTAATTTACTCATCATGGTATAATGTATTGGCCAAAAGTATTGTGGACGTATGTTTTGACTCAATTTAGAACTCACATGGATCCCATATATCGTATGGCAGCTAAGCTTTTGATTATACATCTGTCTTTAGCCATGGCAACTGCTCCTTTTGCAAGACTTGTATTGACAATGAGGGGAAGCATATTGGGAGTAAGTGCACTGGCTACTGAGAGTCCAAAAAGAATGCTTTCACTCAAATTGCGAGATTCAAGATAGTCTGCAAGAATCATGACTGTGACTACTAGTAGCATAACAGCAATAAGAACATATGATATTCTTCTGATGCCACTCTCAAATCCATCTGGTGGTTTGTGCTTCCCTAAACTGGAAAACATGGTGCTCATGTAAGTCTTGGCTCCAGTTGAAACAACAAGACCAGTCCCACTACCTGATACCACATTTGTTCCCTGATAAATGCGTCAGACATGATATAATTCTCAGTACCAAGCAAAAGAAAAGATTATATCAGAACACTCTTTGGCTGAGCATTCATGAAAGCAGCATCTTTGAAAGGGGGTTTGTGCAATGTGTTTGCCAATACAAATTCTCTAATATCACATAGCATACCATGAAGCAAATATTCTTCAACTCCAACAATGGGGTGCTTCTTCCTTCTTTGACATCAGCAGTTTTCTCAGTTGCCCAGGACTCGCCAGTTAATGACGACTGACTGCTCAAGAGGATATTATGAAATGTTTGCAATCAACTCAAGAAGTCAAAAAACCATTATTAGAGATTGCAGGGAAGTTGTGGAGTTCCTAACCTCACAACCAGGTGTTGTGTAGATAATAGTCTCACATCGCCTGGAAAAAGGTCCCCAGGTTCAAAAATGACAATGTCACCTGGAACAACATCTTTTTGGTCAACTTGAACTATCAACTCTGTCTGGACAACTCTACCTGCACATCTCTGAACTTTAACAGGACACTTTAAAAACTCAGAGAGCTTCATGGCAGCTTTTGAACTGCCGTATTCCTGGAAGTTGCATAGAGATTATGGCCCATGTTTGACTGTAATAAGAAGCCTCCATTGTGTATCAGGTAACAACAAATAAAAGTACCTGAAAGAATCTGAGGGAGACACTGATAAGAACCAGTGTGAGCATGATACATCCGTTTGGATTATCACTGGCTATGAATGAGAGTACTGAAAGCACTGTGAGAATGATATTAAATGGATGAAAAAATGCATTCCACAGGAGTTGCCACCAGCTTGGAAAAGTATACTCCAATGGAACATTTGGTCCATTTTCTTTCAATCTCCTCTCAGCTTCAGTGAAGCTCAAACCTATATTAAGCATTGAATAAGCAAACTTCACTCTGTTCATGTCAAAAGTTGAAAAGAAATGACCATTAATCTATATTCGACATCATTAAACAGAACAGAACTTGAAAATGTATTTTGATTTCCTAGAATCAACCTGCCTGACTTCAGAGTAGCTTGCTAATTATCTGGTCTTCAATCAGTATTACAGAAAAGAAACAAATAGTCAAACTTTCATCTGAACACATCAAACAGAAGCAAACAAACCTCTTTCTGTGGATCGAACATACTCAAAAACCAAATTTTTATCAGATTGCGCCAATGCATATAACCAAGAATACACCTTCTCTTCTTCCTCTGTTCTCATCCCCCCATCAGTTTTCTCTGCACATTAAACAAAAATAACCGGAACACATCTCAGCAAACCAAACTTCTAGTTCCAAAAACGATTAATTAAACAAAGAGAAACTTACTTCGAGACATAAGCCCACGAAGATACTGAAACAGAGACTTTGGGAACCCATCATTGTTAGGGAGATCAGGGTTGCTAACAAGGCTTTCCCTGATGGGACTGTGAGAAGGAAGGTGGTTGTTAGCTTGTTTTCTGTGGTTGGATGAGAAAAAAGAGAAAATCTTTGGAAACCCCATTGAGAACAGCAGAAGAAACGACTTTCAAGTGAAGGGCAAGGCGATATACGCAGAAGAGGAGCATTCCTGTACTATTATGGAGTTTGAAGATTTGAAGAGAAGGTAGGAAAAAAAGGCTCTCAAGTGATTTAATGATTTTTTTTTAAAAGTATGCTTTAGATGAAAAGTCATACGTACCTGATTCAATGGTTTTCAGATACTGAAAGCGTGTTGTGTTGCTCTTGGACTTTCAACCACCAGACGTTCAGGAGACCGTTAGGTGCAGGTGCTGCTTAAGCTGCAGAAAGCAGTTGGTCTTGGCTCCTTCTTACCAGACCGTACAATCCCATGATGTTCCAACGTCCAACTGCTTTTCAAAAACAAAATTTCATTTTTTAATTATATTATGTCTATCATGTGACAATAAAAGAGTGCGTACTATCAGATTTCTTCAGACCTCGTTTTATTGTGAAACTGGGTGTGACGATGATGATATGTCTGTCATCTTTTGTTGTTTTTAAGAAATTAATATCGTCTATGCTTGTTCTTTGTTAAAGAGAATCATCCCAATTTTTAATTTAGTTGTCAAAAAGTCTCTATATTATAATAATTATCAAAATTAAACATGTTACAGTACAATTTTCCAAATGAAATTATTAGCCAATAGATTGTATTTAAATAATCTAATTTAATAAATTGACTGTAACTTGTTTGAACTTTCTTTTTTTCTTAAATTGAACATCATGTTTCTCTATTTTCGTCTTTTCTAGAAAAATAGATCAAATAAGGTAACTATTATTTTGTAAATTAAGCAAAAAATGCTAAATTTGAATCAATACTTGTAAATATAAACTAAATAAAATTTAAAAGTTAATTAATACAAAATGGTAGTCAAAGATAAAAGTAATACAATTTTCTTTGGTAATCTAATATTATATAACAAAATTTCTAACAAATTTTAAGAATTAAGAATTGTTTTCAAAGAGTGATTCAATTCAAAAAGCAAAAGTTTAAATGCATTTACTAGTTTAAAAGTCACCTACTCGAGTCAAAGATAAATTAAATTTACTTAGTGTTGCTAAAAAAAGATTGATAAGAAATATAAAATACCAAAATTTATAAGTATTTATTATTTAATTTTGATCTATTAATTTATTAAATAAAACACTAAAAATACTTAATTTATGAATTATTATTTAAATTTGAATATTTATTTAATATGCATTAAAATACTAATTGGTCAATTTATCTTTTATAAAAAA
>JANIPN010000217.1:64236149-64249792 GCA_027478595.1 Erythroxylum anguifugum | reverse complement strand
CACTACCGGTTGAACCTCTAAACCTTAAACCTTTTCTTCGACCGGTTCGATGTCCGGTCCGATTTTTAAAACATTGATTTTTATCTCTTTCTCTCCTTTTACTTGTGTTAAAGGAAAGTTATATTATTCGACTTAAAACATTTGTTTTACTAAAAAATGCATTACCCGATGTTTCAATTCAAAAATATAATTTTAAATTAATTAAATTATTTTTAAATTTGAAATAGATTATTTTAAAAATGATTTGTCATATTTTATTGCAGTCATCTCTAGATCAACTATAATAATTTAAATAATATAAATTTTCTAGAAATAAATATTTTTCTTTATAAAAATATGAGTCATAAACCTCATTAACAAAGAAGATTATTAAACTTTTAATTTATTAATCAAAGTCATTGAATGAATGCTTCAAATTTTTCTATGATCAGGAAAAAAGAATGACGCAAGAAAAGACATGGCCAAACGAATATAAGGTTTGTTTGCCTAAAAACAATGGTGTCATAGAATTTCATTCGATCATATTAAAGAACATAATCCTCTCTAAAATATTCTAAATTTTGAATCCACTATTGGTCTCTCACAACATGTCAAAGTCTCTGAAATCATTCTAGCCATTTGCTCATCAAAAAGCTTAAATTCCATCAAGATAATATGTCGAATTATTCCTTAGATTCCAATAGAGAATAGCTAAATGAGACACATATCTAGAAGCTCTTTAGGAGAAATAGACGCACTTTCAAATAGAGGCAGCTTATCTCATGTTGTAATTTTCTTTCAAAAGCTTCTTTTACTCTTTGATTAGTAATTAGAAAAAGTTATAGCTAGTCAAAGGATAGAATTCTGATATGACTTGTGTTCCTTCAGCAAAGAAACTGAACATATGATCACTTTTTCTTTAAGTGTCATTACTCGTCAATTTAAAACCTATTTCTTGACTAATACAAGTTGTTTTATAACTTAAACTATTAGCGTAATATAGTAGAACCAGCTATAAATATCAATGTAAATAGTAAAAGTGGCTTTATACTATTTAGAATTGGCTTAAGTTGCTTCGTTTTTATCATATCATATGACAAGGAAGAAATTTGACGATCTTCAAAAATCAAAAAGGATGGATGCTTTTGTTTTTAGCCCCTTCCTACTTTTAACTAGATCAAAAAATTTCTAATGCCCAAAGAGGTTGCTCTAAAATTCAACTATGGAATGCTCTCTAATTAGAACTTGCGAATTTCCTTTCTTTGTCTTGGCTCTATTATGATTCTTTGGTCCATTATGATTGTGCAAATATTGACTAGTTTCTACTATTTTGACTTTTTTGTCTAGTGAAGTTCCTCCTTTATATTTGAATTACTTAATTTGAGGTAATCAGTTGTCTTTTAATATTATTTATCTTTTAAACAATTGAATCTCAAAGTATTGATTCAGTTTAGTTACTCACATCATAATGCATAAAAGAAATACAAAATAATTTGAAATAACTATACTTTATCGATAGATCAATTTATCTTGATTTGATTCCTCAAATTTAGTACTATTAAAAAAATGACATTAAAACAAGATTTATCAGTACTCGTTTTAGAATGTAAGAATAATTCAAATAAAATTAGGTTTTTAATAGAAATTATAGATTATTGTAATGTGTTAATCAACATTCTTTACAGTTTACAACCTTAAAAAGTTATTAATTTTAGACTAAACTGAAATAGTTATGTCTGGTCCAATTAGATTAGTCCAATAGCAATTTCAGTTTTAATATTGACTCAAATTTTGTCAATTAATAAGTTGATTACTATTCTTTTTTATAAACATACACAAACTTTCTCCTTTTCTCTCCTTTCAAATAAGATGCTCATGCTCTACACTTCTCATATGGGATGTTACAGGATCCCTCTTTTTAACCCTTAATATCTTCATCATGGCTTAACTACAGTCCAAAATCTCCCCTCCACTTCTAATATTGAACAAGAATATAAGCTTTACGAGGACTCTTTTATGCTCATGATTCTGCTTGTTGTTGTCATTTTGTTGTCTATATCAACAAAGGCCAGATTTGAGTGGATACAAGTCTGTTAATTAGAGCAAATTAGTTAATGCCTGCCCTAAATAAGTGTAGAACTTGTGTAATAATTAACATGACTGAGTTAACTTTTGGTTTGTTTATTCTTGCGTTTACATGGTTTATTTATTAACTTGTGTAATAATTAACAATGTAAATGTTTGTGACATATAAAATAGAAAAATGTAATTCATATTTATTTATTTATGATTTTTACTGCATAATCTTATCTAATTTTAGGAATCATACAATGTGTAGTGGAAGCAAGGGAACATAAGAAAGCTTGATCGTGATTTCATAGACTTAGATTCAAAGAAACTTTATATCAACAAACATTCTAAATAAAAAGAGAATCGTGCATATTCAATTATTTTCTTATATTTATGACCAGTATTGGATCAAACACAATTAAACTTCATTCGAAAGAGAGATATGGCGCCATTGAAATGGAAAGAGAGATACGGATTGCACTGGAATGAATTGCATTTCAAGGTCCAATATGCATCAAATGGTGAGGCGATAAGTGGGAATGGCAAGTAAAGGTGTTGCTCTAGGCGTTACCAAGCTGAACACCTCAGTCATATCCAACTCACTTGGCAACTTACCATCGGGAAGTTCCCAATCGAAACTATGCACCAATCTCGCCAGGATGAGACGCACGGTGATCATGCCCATTTGCATTCCAGGACAGCTTCTGCGACCAGAACCAAATGGAAGTAACTCAAAGTCCTGTCCTCTGAAATCTATGTTACTCCCAACAAACCTCTCAGGAATGAACGTTTCTGCATCTGACCAGACTGTTGGATCTCTCCCAATAGCCCAAGTGTTAATGAAAACGCGAGAATTTTTGGGAATGTCAAAGCCTTCGATGGTAATATCTTCAGTTGACATGTGAGGAAGCAACAATGGTGCAATTGGGTGGAGCCTGAAAGTCTCTTTGATAACCATGTCTAAGTAGTTCAAGCCTTCCATGTCTGATTCTTCTAACATTCTGTTCAGGGTCACCCTTTCGTCCAATTCCTTTTGAAGTTTCTTCATTATTTGAGGGTTCTTCATGAGCTCTGATAGTGCCCACTCAACTACTGTAGTTGAAGTATCCATCGAACCTGCAAGCATGTCCTGCAATGAAATCCAAATGAGAAAACCATAATAAGAAGGATCAAAGTCAGTAAAGATTCTATCTCAAGAAATGGAAGATAGGAAGTCTTGGAATCACCGAAGACACTTTGAGAGTATGAACTAGTTAATCTCCTCCAGTATTATATGGTTATGCATTAATGGATTAAAATAACGAAAGACAAGTAATGTAATTTTTGCTAACTAAAAACAAGCTAATCAAAAAAGTTTTTCAAATAAATACTCGGCAAATTGTGAATTAGACATTAACGAGAATATCAAAATTTTAAAGAAATGATATTATGAGATCTTATATAGAAAATGGATGTCACAATTTCATACTAAAAGTCATAGTGGAAGTCAAAACTTTTTTAGGTGTATAATAAATTATTTCTAAAATTATAATTTTCTGAAACCTTTTTTATTTTATTTTATATAAAGAAGATTATAAATTATAGATTAAACATAATAAGGACATCAAAATTTTAAGATAGAGAAATTATTATATCTCGTATAAAAGGTGATTATAATAATTTT
Source organism: Erythroxylum anguifugum (assembly GCA_027478595.1). NCBI lineage: Eukaryota > Viridiplantae > Streptophyta > Magnoliopsida > Malpighiales > Erythroxylaceae > Erythroxylum > Erythroxylum anguifugum. Next base: position 64,246,080 of record JANIPN010000217.1, on the reverse strand, counting down.
ACATTAAAAATAAGCAAAGAGGTGAAACTGTTTATAAATGTATAAAAAAAAGTTACAAATCAATGTGCTAATTAATAATTATTGAACTTATAATCGTTTAAACCCCCAAAATAAATTTATTATTAAAATTTTCTTCTTTCTCACAATTCCAAAGCAGTGGAATAATTGGGGGATCAACAGTGAAAGTCAGATGTATCATTTCGATGGCTACCTACTGATATTGCAAGAAATTAACTGATGGTATATCCCGTAAATCTTAAGCACAGGACAAGATAACTTACCAACATTACGGCTTTGATGTTGTCTCGAACAATGCTGTACTCAGTTTCTTTGGATCCTACGAAACCCAACAAGATATCAACAAAGTCCTTGGTTCTGTTCTCATCCTTGTTTTGTATGTGGTCATCGATTATCTTCTCAAAGAAATCATCAAACACCTTGCTAATAGCCCTCATTCGCTTTCTCAGGCCCTGAAGATCAAACGGAGCAATCGGCGGAATGTAATCAGCCAAGTTGGGAAGTGCTGTTACTTGCATGCCGTCGTGAATCACAGCTGTAAAACCTCTACCACCGAACTCCTCGTCTGTGTATTTCTTGCCAAAAATCATTCTGCAGGTGATATCAGCACCAAGAGACGAGACCTTTGCACTAAGATTAACAGCAACTCGTTCATAAGAAGCCTGTTTAATGTAATCAATCAAGAGGTCTATCTCTTCCTTTCTGAAGGACTTGAAGGAATTGACTTTAAGGTTGCTAAGCAACTCAAGAGTGCAAAGCTTGCGCATATTTCGCCAGTAAGATCCATAAGGAGAAAAGGCCGTTGTTGTTTGGTCGTAACCTATGTACTTTGCAGCCTCAAGTGGTGGTCTGCTAGCAAACACAAGATCATGTGTCTTGAGGAACAACTCCGCCATCTGAGGAGACGACACGACAATGGTCGGAACGAAACCTAGCCTCATGTGCATGAGCGGACCATGTTTTTTGGCTAGGTCATGCAAAGCTCGCTGAGGGTACTTTCCCAACAGGTGAAGGCAACCGATAATTGGCAACCCTTTTGGACCAGGAGGTAGTTTCTTAACCTTGCTATTACTCTTTCCAACCCACGCTTGAAAGATCAAAGCTAGTCCTATCAAGGACAGAGCAATTGTAACCCAAGCCATGAAATTGTATATCTAACTTGATCTCCACTGATCCTGCAGAAACGTTATAAGTAATAAACAAGAGCATTAAACGTTCCTATCTCATCACGATGGACAAGAGCATTGTTTAGTTTCAAGATCAGAAGATGACATTGTTGAAGTAATCGTAACAGACATTATATTTGTCAAAAACCGGTTAATTATATTTACAGCAATGGCGAAAATGACAATGCATTTTTTATCTGCTATTTGTATCTACGATGTAAACACATATCATTTCCATTTAAAGATCATCTTCTTGTTGTTTACTAAGTGAAAGTTACATATCGTTTATATTATATTGCAAGTTCTTGTAACATCATGATGGATCATGAAGAACCAATAATAGGTAATATTTTGAGTGAATGATTTATTTGTGAATACCAGCTAATTTAGAATAATACATAAGGTATATTAAGGATGTCAATCTAAAATTTATTTCATTTAAAGTTATTTATTTTTAAGAATTAGAGATGTCAATACGTCAAGTCGGGTGCGTGTTAGGAGCAGCGTGGCCTGTTGTCCGATTGGTCGAGATGGGTGGCTCATGGCACAGCCTGCTATATATATTTTTTTAAGAAAAACTTCAAAAATTACGTCATTTTTGAAGTAACGATCAAGTCACGCCAAAATTAGACCGGGCTAAGTCGGGTTCTTTTTAACATCTCTACTTAGAATGAAAACTAATATAAATTTTTCTTATACAAAGTAGAAATAAATTTTCATTTTAAATATCAAAGGAATATAATACTTCAATTTTAAAACTATTTCCACCTTAATCCTTGTGGATCCCAAATCGAGCACAAATACTTTTTTAACATTGACATAGTCAATATCTGTAACAATTACATATAATTAGGCCGCCTTAAGCATCTTAATAGTATTTTAAGATTGCGTCTCAATGCTGTGATGTGTGCAGTGACATACGAGAACAGGACAAGTCATAACTACAAAGCACAAAGGTTAAAATATGAATCTCAAATTTTTGGTCTAGTCTAATAAGTTGAATTTGAATGTGTCAATTAAACACAATTGGACGTAAAACTAATCTTATTTTAGGGTAAAAGATATAAACTTCCTTAGCTTAAGAAAACTTTGAAATTTCAGTTTTCTAAAAAAAAACCCATCCTCTTAAATTCCGACCAAAACATAATGACTATAAATATCAAGAGTAGATTAATCAAATGTCACTAATATAATAATTTAACTCATTTTTAAACGTGGTTAGAATCACTTAAATGTGATTTAAATTAATAATTTAAAATAATTATAATAAATTATTAGTTTTAGTTGAATATAATTATTTTAATTCAATGTTAAGAGCTATATTGAATTATGATGTAATTAGTATTTGATTCGTCTATTTATATTGCATATATTTATTATTGTTTTTAATCGAAGCGTAATTTTGAAAATTTGAAAACTAAAAAAGTTAATAATTTTTAAGATTATAAAGTTTTTTAAAATTTCTCTTTGACCCTTTATTTTATATTTTTATTTCGGTTGTTAGGTATTATTGAAAAAAAATGGCACTAAACAAGAGTTGTTGCTTGTGATTTGGGCTACTACCATAACACAGAGACCTAACATTCTTCATACTTTGAACCCCTAAAACAGATCGTTGGTTTAGGACTAAACTGGAAAAAGATATGCCCGGCCCAATAATCAAAGCCATGGATTCATTACTAGGTTCATAGAGATATGTTGGATCGTAACTCAGTTGTCCTTGGGCTTAGAAACACTGGTAGGCCCGGTTCATCTATTCCTTTATTTAAAATTGATTCTCTAATTAAATGTAATTTTACCCATCTTTTACCATAAAATTGTTTAATATTCTTAATTAACCAAATAATAAAATTATGAAATTATTCTTAATTTTTTTATTTGAACTTAATCTATCAAAATTATATTGTTGAAATGAAGGTTTTAAGAGAATATTTTTAAAAAATAAGATTAAATTAACTAAAATAAAATTTATGTATAATTGACCTTAAAATTAAATAAATTAATGTAATTTTTTTCTTTTAGATTTACAATATCTTCTCTTTAAGGATTATGTGATTACAATTTCAATAAAAAATCTATTAAATCACACAATGGCAATTTAATTATAATTTATAATGAAACTCTAAATATTAATAGTTAGGTAAACAACTAAGGTGATGTCTCATTACCATCTATACCTGCCCAAGGAGTTTGATGTACCAAATAATCAATAAGCTTGCCTAATAAAAGAAAACATGTCTAATTTAGCTACACATGAACACTTACTATTTTAGGGAACATTTTTTTTTTTGTTGCTTACGAGGTGTCTTAGGCGGGTCTCAATTGTGAGAAGGCACCTTTAAGTCTTCTATACTCAGATTAATTCCTGCTCAAGTCGGATAAATTTCTTATGGGAATTAAAACTCTAACCTCAAATTTTAAACAGTTGTATAAATAAAAAGAATTCAATAATAAGAAGAGCTCCTAGAGAGCGGCTTTGGTAAATTAGGAGCTTATCTCTGAGTAGTAATGGACTGAAAAATCCTACTTTTCGAACAAAACAGCCGTAGATGTGATTGGCGTACAGGTCACTAAAAGCCATGTTAAATGATCAACACAGCTTCAAAAAGAACACAGTGGTTCTAAAGAATGCCTGAACTGGACTTGGAATGACCAACATCCATGGAAAAAAGAAAAGAGTTTGTGAAAGTCATCATCTTGATCTGTAAAAGAAAACACTAAGCTCCTGACCGATGTTCCCTTCTGGGTCTATCAAATGAAAAGATTCAGCTTCGGATGATCCACGAACTCTCTCAAACTTTCCTCTAAGGTACATGAGCTCATCTTCACTATCAAATTCCTTGCCGCTAATAATCCCAGCACCTGTAACTACTGAATTCATCAACTTTAAAGCTTCAAGATCACTTTTTGATGACTTGCGCTGCACTGCGTACCCAACTCTCCTTCCGTTGAAGTATATAGTCCATATCGGCATCGACAGAAGCGAACTCGATCGAGAATATGAACTGTTGGCTCCATGACTCGTGCAGTCTAGTGCTATTCGTAGAAAACCACCGTTCATTTCTCGAGCTAAGGTTGCCGTGGACACTGGAAGCTCGAGGTGGACAACCGAGTTGGTCGACTTGGTGTTTGGTTGGAAGCATAAGCTAACTTTCCCTCGTCGGAACCCGAAGATAGTGCCGGTGACTATAGTGGAAGAAGTGAACAGGGAGGTGGGTTTATGACCGTTAAAGGCAGGTCTTTGGAGGGTGGTTCGTTTTCTTTGCTTGGTCTCTTGTTCTTCCGTGAATGAACTGTAGCATGTTGGAATAAGAAGCGATACGAGTGACCGGAGAAGCCTCCACGACCGAACTTGCTTCTGACAGTCCACGGTGGTGACGCCATTGGAGATGGTAGTTGCTGCATCTATAGCTGCATAAGACATGGTGTCTTCTGGTAATAGAAATGGAGGCTATGGAGGTAGGTGAAGAAGGTGAAAGGTTTATTATATAGGAAAGATTAGAGAAACAGTCTTTTTTTTTAATAATATATCTCAAATACGTGTTGCTATTTATAATATTTTAAGAAAGAAAACAACATGAAGTCATTTGAGCAAAAAAGGCATTCTTAAAATATGTTTAAGGTCAACTTCTAACCCCGAAAACAAAAAAAATAAACTAAATTAGAAAAATATTTATAAATTAATCATTCAATATAATATTCAACTATACTATCATCACAAAATATTCAAGATGTGTAACAAGAAAATTTATGTGTCTAAATATTGATTGATATGGATAATTACTTATATTGTAAATATTAAAAATATAATTTTATTGGATTAATTATAAAATAAATTATAAACCTTCCTTAATTTTATAATCCTAGTCAATTTTAAAAAAATCCTTCTAAAATATTTTAGATTTTAATTTTTAACAAAAATATTCTAACATTAAGTTCATATAAATAACGTGATGAGTCATATTAGATTAGCCCTAAAGGGGTGTGACTACATGGTTGAGAGCGGGCTTGGCTTCGGTTAGGTCCCAAGTTCGATTCCTTGCTAATCCCTCTTGTAAGAGCCTGGGGCAGCCGGGGTTTTACCTATGGATGGAGGACTAGTGAGGCCCTTTGTGATGGGGTGTAGCCGCTTGGCCCTCTGTTGAGGTGTAGCCACTTGGCCCTCTGAGAGGTGAGCCCGCTTGGCCCGCCTGTGGGGTTTCCTCGAATCCAAAAAAAAAAGTCATATTAGATTAATATATTTGTTACGCAACTATCAGATTTTGTATTTGTGTCACGTATAATTATATTATTTCATAAATTTAAATTATCAAAAATTTTAAAACAATTATGAAGTAAAACATATGAAAGTGTACATAATTATTTTAGGATTTTTCATATTTTTAATTAATTTAAAATATAATTCATACATAAATAAATACAATATGTGATAGACATATCATCCGCATAAAGTGTTATTTTTGTTAAATTTTGAAAATTAGAACATTTCAACATAACTTTTTAAATTTCAAATTACTATTATCAAATAGAGTAAAGTAATGATTAACCATTATTTATTTAATAATAGTAACTTAAAAACATTTATTATCATCCATTGTTGACTATGTAGTTGGTTTTGTGCGTAATTTTGATATTTATTTTACACTAATCGTGCAATGAACATAGTCAAGAAGACAAGCTTGCAAGCATGTTTATGATATTAAATTTGGATGATGTGGTTGATTAACTATACAATGATGATTGTTAACTCTGACTTATATGTGATTAGTTTTAGAATATAAGGCCATTCAAAAAGTATCCAATCGTCCTGCCGATGCCTTCATGTTGTTTTTGTTGTTATTGCATGACCCTTGGCGTTTATTGAAAAGGACATTAAAACGGTCTAAGAACCTTTCTTTCTTACACACTAAAGCATGGGATGCACGACAAAGAAGGCAGAATGGTATTTGGATTTATAATCAAGATATGGTGTAAATAAGTAACACTCTTTATTTGAGCTGGACTTTGATATAACAATTGCAGTAAAATTAGAAATCTATCCCTAATTGAAGCTCAATTAGATTATGTCACATTATGGATAGACATTGGTTCAGCCAGATTTTGCTGAGGTTGGATGTTGTCGTTTGGATCCATGATTCTGAATAACTTCGGCTGGAGATCACCTGCAAAACAATAAAGGCACACCGGGGATTGGTTTCCGGGAAGCCCCTCCGACGTTCAAGTTAGTCTTTTTGTAAGGGTTGTGATGATTGTAAACAAAGTGAAGCAGGGTTTCTTCCGTCGTCCCTTTCTTATGCTGAGATAATGAGTTTATATAGTAAATACCTGTAGAAATTAGGTCAACGTTGAAGAATGGGCCGATCGACCCATGTGTCGTTCTAAGTTTGAACTTAGGCCTAGCACGACCGACCCAACCAGATATCAAGTGGCTTTTCCACTGTAGTAAGGAAGGCTTGCGTGAGTGCTCTTTTTTTGGTGTCATGGCATTGGTTGATTAGTTGTGGTATGAATATTGTAAGATAGCTATAGAGGTTCTTGCTTGTGTGATCCTACTTCGTCTTGACTCCTTACGTCAGTGACTTGGTAATTGCTGTTCTTGGTTTTGTTGGAGGTGTGTCCATAAACTGCTTTTTTGGACTCCTCACGTGGGTTATCTAGTGATTGCTCTTTGGGTGTTGGCTCCAGTGGTGTGTGTCAAGAGTAAGGCCGTGGTCTATTTGTTTTGGTAATTACGGCTACGAGCTTACCTGCTGGTTATTTGTCAATTTGATGGAAGAATGAGAATTCTATCTTGGTGTTGCCATTTCTTTAAATAGTTGATTGATTTTTAGACGTGGGCGTGAAAACCTTTTTGTCTATGGCTTACAGTGACTCATGGCTAGGTCTTTTGATCATTTGGAGTGACTCACGTTGTTAATCTCTTTTGGTATGTGTCATTGATGCTGAGCTCTTGATTCTTGATTTTTCTGTGTGCTGCATGGTTGTTTTAAAACGATGGTGAGCTTGGTTGTTCGATATAATCATCTTAGCTGGAATAATTGATATGGTGTTGATTAGTTGCATGGGTGTGAAATCTTCCAGATGGTTCACGGGCGTGTATTGACTTTTGTCATAAGGTAGTTCAGAGTATTGCGGGATTCTGCCAATTTTTGTCAGTAATTTTCAGATCTATTTTAGAGGGACGGAATTCAACAGAAAGTTGTTCTCGTCTATCTCAAGTGTATTCAGTTTTCGTTTTTAGTTATTTTAATTACTTGAATTATTTGTTTATTATTCTTTCATTATAAGAGAGTTGAGAAAAATCCTCTGTTGAGGTTAGTACGAGGTGGTCGTACTATTGGGTATAAAATTCTTTCACGAGTAATGAGGACGAGGGATAGTGTCAAGAGTTGAATGGTGATTACTCAGTAAAGCCTTGTATAAAATTATTGTCGTTAGTAAAAGAATTAAGCTAGGTGAAAGCCTCGCAGACGTAACCAAGATGTGTCGAACTGCGTTACTAAATTTTAATATTGATATGTTTAATTTCATATTTATTTTTCTTTTTTAATTAAAAAATTAACAATTATTGATACAATTATTTTATATCTAGTAACGACAGATACAATTATAAGTAACTATGACTGTGGTCAAATCGAAATTTTTGCAAACAATCACCCTTCGATTCTTTTTCAAATACAAACTTGACCTTTAAAACAGGAATTAGGGTGTTAATGTGGTGGGATTTAGCCGATCTCTCAATTCAATAACACTAAGGATTGAAATTAATTGGCCTTTATTCAATTTTTTGGTATTTTATAGTTTTAAATTACATTTGCTACATTCTGAATCAATATTAGGATTTATTGTAATTATATTTTTAACTACTATCTAATTTATAGTATATAATTCAAAATTTTGAATATTTTCAATTTGAGTAAAAGACAAACTTCTTTTGTAGTTTAAGAAATTTTTAAAAATTTCCTTATTCTCCAAAAGTTTCCAAAAAATCTTAATTTTTAGTTTTTTATAAAAATCATTTCTCTTAAACTTTAGTTAAAAATAATAATGAAATACACTGATCATAAATATTACATTTTTATTATTCACATGCTATTTATATGATAACTCAATCAAAATAATAATTTGTTATAATATTTTAAATTATTAATTTAAATTAAATTTCATTGATTTGTGTTAAATTTAAAAATTAAACTAAATTACAATATTAATAATATTTGAATAGTCCACTCGTAACATTGAAATTTAAAAGAATTTTTCTAAAGTTTTATGAAGTACCACAAAAGTCTATTTCTTATACTTTTTTAATTAATATACAAATTTTGGAGGAAACTTTATGGTATAATTAATAACTAACCTTACATTTTCTATGAATCAATTCACCTAAATATATTGATTTTGGGAAAAAGTAAAAGAAATCATTGAAGACTTAATCAAAGACATGACCTGATACTTTCCGTACAATTATGAACTGGTCGGCAAGCCAATCTTTAAATGATTTGTAACCGTTTTGGATTGTTGAGCTGAACACAGCACGTACATACATATATTTTTTTATTTGGTTTCCTACGAGGTGTTCTGGGCGGGTCCTAACTATGGGCGGCACCTTTATGCCATGTCCACATCCCCGACTAATCCCCGCTCAAGCCGAGTAGGTCCCTTGCAAGAAGCAAAACTCTGACCGCAAATTTTAAACAGCTGCATACATGAGGGAGTTCGAACCCACGATCTCACGTACATACATATATTAACATACAGCTCGAAAGCCTACAAAACAAACTACTGTGCAAGTTCAAGGAGGAGTTCGCAAGTTTCAACACTTATGCCACTTGGAGACCCTACTTTTCATTGGTAACGTAGGACACAAAAGCAAGACCCCAACAGCACTAAACACTAGATTTCATCTTCTTGGATTGTTCTGAAGAATATGAAGACCACCTCCATGTGCCAAGAGGGACATGGACTTTGTCGTTGTGAGGCAAAAAGTGTACATGGTGTAAGCGAATTAGAGGGGTGACTGTGCTTTCTAGCCTGGTTTTCTCCACTCATGTCGCTGTGCCTTTTCCCTTTCCATGCGTGCATAAACACAACATTGCCTCAAAATTGAAAGCTTATTCTTGAGCTCACCCCTTTATGCTCTCCTTGGTTGAAGGATTAGGAATGGAAGGGATGAAATGTAACACATTTTCATCATTTATTTGAGGATTTCATAATGCGCTGAAATGAAATGGGATGGAAGCAGAAGGTTTCATGCTATGTTATATTCCATCATAAACAGTTAAAATAAGAAATCTCATATTCGAAAGTTTTATGATAAAATGTAATCTAATAAATACATACTATCTAATATATCCTCAATACTAACTATGAATAAATCATAATATTAATATATTAAATAGAATATAATAATATTTATTAAATAATTAATAATAATAATTTATATTATATATAATAAAATATATATATTTAATAATAAAATAAAAATTTTATATTTAAAAATAATTATTTATTTACTTATTTGTATAGAAATATATAGAAACAATTAAAGAAAATTTTTTATATTTTTTTATTTTCAGTAATAAAAAATATTTTAAATTTTTTTATTTGTATATTTTTCAATATAAATAAATTATTTTTAAATATAAATCAAAATTTAATATAATAAAATTTGTTAAATAATTTATAAGAATATTTTTATAATTAATAATAAATTGCATATAATTAATAACAAAAATTAAATTTTTCTT
>JANIPN010000217.1:64225286-64236049 GCA_027478595.1 Erythroxylum anguifugum | reverse complement strand
ATTTTTAAATATAAATCAAAATTTAATATAATAAAATTTTTTAAATAATTTATAATAATATTTTTATAATTAATAATAAATTGCATCTAATTAATAACAAAAATAAAATTTTTATTAACAAAAAATAGAAAATATATTAAAAAAATTCTTTAATTATTTCTATATATTTCTATATAAATAAGTAAATAAACTTTTCACTATATTACATTCTATTTTATTATAAACCGTTCCGTTTTATTTTATTTCATTTCGTTCCGTTCCATTAATTAACATCCAATCAAGTAAATATGCACAAAGTAAATAAGTTCCTAAAATTAATAATAGCTGACCAATCATATATTTCAAAAACATAAAAGATTCTAACTTTAACTCAAAATCAAAACACAATTAAACCAAAATCAAGTTTAATCCGAATCACAAAACGTTTGAATTCAAGTAGATTCAAACAAATTTAGATTAAACTGAGGAACTTCAAGCTAGTTTAAAGTTTCAAAATTTTAAATTAAGAACTTTAATAAAATCATCAAAACCTAAATTCTAATTAAATTAAATTTTATTTATTACCTTCAGCTGAAACACTTGCTACTTAAGGAATCCTCTGTAACTTGAGCTACTCCTTAGGTGGTTCAATACCTCCTCGTCTTTCACTTGATTTTATTCTTCCAAAAGCCGCCCACTACGAATCTAACTGATTACCAAACCCAACATGACATCTAATTACTAAAATTGTTTAAGATACTAGAAGAAAGTGGAATTTCTCATTGTGGGTATCAACAAAAGATGGAATTTCAAAGCAGTGGATGTTTCTTTCAGGGTATCGTTTGGGAGGCAATTATAGAAGGGACCACCATCACATAAAAATTTGCACTTTTCACTAAAAGAATCCACAAGATATAAGCACATTGATATTCTGCCTGGCAACTTTTGGAAATAGCTCTAATCTTACATAGGCAGCTGAGACAAAACAATGTGTGCCATCTCATTGTCAGAATCCTGCTGCTTGGACAAAACCACTGTCAATTTCACTGTGGTGCTTTTGATTTAAGTTTCAACTTTGAGATTCATAATAATCTTCAACACCCAGAAATCTCAAAAGAACATATAAATTAACTAGCTAATCAGGGTAGATAGAATAAACCAGACAGCTAAGGAATCAATCGTGAAGAATAAAGATGGACGGATAGTTACGTACCTGCTCCACCTGTCTCCAAAGTACCAATGCATGAGGCCTCCACTTGAAATGGAATTTAATCCGAATGGATGACCCGTTATAGTTGGATTATGGGCCGTATCGATTTCTGGAGATACTTTTATTGGGCCAGTTCGAGTTCGAAATTCGATTGTTGTCGTTATTATTGTAGGAGGATTCATTTGCTACTCACAGAGACCTTTTCACAAACATGTAAATTGCATTACCTAACCCATCAGTTACAGTGACATTTTCAATTCAATCTCCGTTCCCATTACGCAGGATATGAATTTCTCAACAAATAACTATCTAAAAACGCGAGAAATACATAACAGATATTTAGAAGGGAGACCCATAGACAATCAAAGCTAAGCCCTTTCGCCTCTAATCCTGCGAGCAAGCTGTATGTCCTTAGGCATAATGGTGACCCTCTTGGCATGAATAGCACACAAGTTGGTGTCCTCAAACAACCCAACAAGGTATGCCTCAGCCGCCTCTTGGAGTGCCGCGACGGCACTGCTCTGGAACCTTAGATCAGTCTTGAAATCTTGAGCGATTTCTCTCACCAATCTCTGGAATGGCAGCTTCCTGATCAAGAGCTCAGTGCTCTTTTGATACTTCCTGATTTCTCTCAAGGCCACCGTTCCCGGCCTGAACCTGTGGGGCTTCTTGACGCCTCCCGTCGCAGGAGCAGACTTCCTCGCCGCCTTGGTGGCCAGCTGCTTCCTTGGAGCCTTGCCTCCTGTGGATTTCCTAGCAGTTTGCTTCGTACGAGCCATTTCGAGATGAGAAATTTAGGCGGAAAGGATTGTTTCGATAACGAGGAACTGAAGGAAAATTTGTTGCTGTGAGGGAACCGAAATGCGGGGATGCATTTATAGCGAAAGGCGGGAAGAGAAAGTTTGAATATTTAGGAAGGAAGGACTCCCAGCCATTAGATTAATTGAAAATCTACGGTTGAGATCTGGAAAATGAAAGGCACACGGATCACGATCCGTGGATGCTAAGGTCTGACCAATGAGATTGCTCTGTTCTGGCGCAAATGTCACATTTCGTTTTGGCTCTTTTAATTACGAATAAACTTGCGTATTAACTTGTTATTGTTATCGTTTACATTTAAAATTTTTAAAACTAGTAATACAAGATTGAATTGTTGTATAAGAGTAAGGTTGCGTACCATCAAATCTCTCTATATCCCGCTTTATTGTAGGACTTCAAACTGTGTGTGAGGATGACGATGATAATGATGAAAAATACATGATTGAATAATATGATAAAATTATATTTCTATTAAATTTAAAAATACCATTTTTGTTTTTTGATTTCTCACGAGATGTTTTAGAAGGGTCCTAACTATAAGAATTAGTCTGGAAGTAAATAACTTAAAAGTATCTTTTTACATGAGGGCGGTTTGAACCTACAACCTCACCTAAACTTGAGATTAAAAATACCATAGTTTAAGTACATGTATCGCTCACCTCTTAATTACATTATTTTGTAATGTGTTAAAATATTTATCATCGAATTAAGATTAAATTTTAGTTTAACAAATAAAGTCAATTTTTAAAATAAGTCAAAACTAAAATTAGTTCAAATATATATTTTTGTATGTTTGAAAATATTAATGAAAAAAGCCCTCTCTCAACCTCCGTCCTTCTCTCTCCTGATTTTTCTGTCTTCGAATGCAAAATTTTGTAACAGAAAAAAAAAAAAAGGAAAAGCAGGGGGAAAGAAAAGAAGAGAGTCAAGGAAAAAAATCGGGAATTTGACTCGACCGTTGACCGGCGGTAGAGTTTGTGGTTACATAAATGAGGAAGAATAATCTAGACCGTTGGATTGCTCCTCATCATAGAATCAAGTGGCTCAACGTTTCCCTCTTCTTGCTGCTATCATGCTTCTCCTCCACCCACGCTCAGCCACCCGCCGACGAATTAAACGACAATCCGAACGCCGCTTACAGGAGCCGCAGGATCGACCCCACATTGACGGTACTCGTGACGGTTCTCTTCGCCGTCGTCCTCCTCATCTCCCTCGTCTCCATCTGCCTGAGGAATTGCTCCCGCACACGCGTCGGGGTTACTTACTCCGTCGCTCTGGCCCAAATCCAGCTGCCGCGGAAGCAGCGGGGCCTCGACCCCGCCGTCACCGGGACTTTACCGGTTTTCCAGTACTCCGAAGTTAAGGCGGTCAAACTCGGGAGAGAAATCATGGCATGCGCGGTCTGTTTGAGCGAGTTTCAAGACGAAGAGACCTTGCGTCTGTTGCCGAAATGCGATCATGTCTTCCACGCCCAGTGCATCGATACTTGGCTCGCCGCCCACGTAACGTGCCCTGTTTGCAGAGCCGATCTCTCCGTTGATGTGAACTCAGGAGTTGCAACAACAACAACAACAACAGAGACGAATCAACAGAACATCGCAGTACCGCCTCCCGAAACTCGGGAGGAGGTTGCGATTACCGTTAACGAAGGACAAAACGGAGAGTTCAGACCAACAAAAAGGTCCGATGACACACCCAACTACCTGAAATCTCATTCGACGGGGCATTCGATAGCGGTTGAAAAGGAGAGTATGGACAAGTACAGGTTGAGATTGCCGGAGGAGGTAAGGAAGCATTTGATAGCTAAGGCGACGTTCAAGAGGTCGACGACGTTCAATACGGCGAAGGAGTGGCGGTTTAGGAAAGTGTACAACAAGAACGGCGAGGGGTGGCAGATATGGCGACTCACGACGAGTCCGATGTTCCTTTCCTTCGGGAACGGCTCCGTTGTGAAGCCACAGAAAATTGACAACGTGGGCGCGGAATCTGCCACGGATACGACGTCGTTAGCGGGTCGCGTGTCGTGATAAAAGTGTGCACTTGCCAACCTCGTACGTACAGACAAGATCAGCTTGGAGGAGATTCCTGTTCGAAGACAAGACAAGCATCGGCTTGGTCCTAAAATTATATGAAATTCAGAAGGATTAACATTTTTGTTTGAAGTTGTTAGATTCTTGGAGCAGGACAAAGATGAAGAAGCATCTTAATAGAGGAGGAGATGCGAATTGTTGGGTTTTCTTCATTTCAAGGGCTTGAGTCAGAAATTCAATCCGAGAACCTGAGCTTGGTCTATGGAGTTGTTCAGTCCTGGAAGCTATTCATTTGCTATTTCTTTTTTTATCCTTCTCAACCCTCTCTGTATTTTTTTTCATAAAGCAATTCGTTTCAAGCTCCAAGTGGCATGAGATGATAGTTTTAAACACTGTTTGCAACAAAATTAGGAATTGCAGAAAGTGCACCTTCAAACTAAGTTAAAGGGTGGTTAGAGTTACCTCCAAATTCAAACCCAAACTCAATTGAATCCAAACAATAAAGTTTGGTTTCAAATTAGTACAAATAGTAATAGTTTAAACTTGAATTAATTTTGTTATAAGCACTTTAAAATCTAATATGAATCGAAAAATTTAAAGTAAGGTTTAGTTTTAAATAATTGGATTTATTTTATTTTAAGTTCATTAAACTATTTTAAGTCAAATTAATTCAAAATTTTCTAATTTAAAATTAGCTCGAAACTTTAAAATAAACTTGAATATGTGATCAAGTAATGTGAGGTTGGAGTCTTAAACAAATTGTTTGCAAGGAGATTACAGATTATTGTCTCTTGATTTAACGTGTTGTTTAACTTTTTAAATTACTTGTGATTTACCCTAAATTTATATTCACCTTAATGATGTAATATAACTCAATGTTTTAAAAAACGGATCGAAAGTTAAACGGGTGAAACAAAGATTTAAGGTATAACTGGTATTAAATCACCATAAATTCTATTAAATATTAAAAAATTAAAGAATTTGAAATATAATTTAAACAAATTATTTGAATAAAAATTATTTGATTTATTGTAGTTTCTAAGAACTTATTAATTTACGAAAATTTTGATAAACTGATTGGTTTTTGACAATAAAAGTTATTCAAGCACTACAAGAGAAGTCTAAATTAGCGATAGAAATTTACTGGCGGTTAAAAAATCGTCGGCAATTACCGACGGAAAGAGTATAGACATCGATAATGTTGATTGGAAATATTACTTTAGTGACGGTAGAAATTTTCTTTAGTAAATTAGGAAGAAAAGGTGTACCGATGGATGTTACCATCGGTAATTCCGTCGGTAAAAATCCTTGTCAGCCGTTCGCCTTTAACTCTAACAAAACGACGTGATTTTGGTGAAACTAAAATGTTAAAACCTTGACGAACAAAACAGCGTCGTTTGGTTAATACCAAAACGACGTCGTTCCAAACGACGTCGTTTTGATAAACTTAAAAATGTCTTTGCCTCATGAACAAAACGATATCGCATGAGTTTTAATCAAACAACGTCGTTTTGCATTGAAGGTTTAAAAAACTAAACAACATCATTTTGGTTAATATTTAAACGTTTTAATCATAACCAAAACGACATTGTTTGGTTTTAAACCAAACGACGTAGTTTTGTTTATGTTTTGCACCTGCCGAAGTAGTCTTCCTCCTCCATCTGCAGCCTTCGCTTGCCATTGTCGTCGTCTAGAGGTGCGTTGTCGCCGTTGAGCTGGTGCGTCTTCGACGTCGTCTTCTTCGGCGGTCTAAACTCAAGGTATTGCCCCCTTCTCCGTCCTCTCCTTTCTCTGAGGATTAACAATCCGTGGTTGAATTTTTTGGGTTCATATGGAGTTTGTTTTTTGTTTTGGTTGTTAATTAACTGATTGTTAATGATGGGTTGTGTATTTGTTGGAGAATGATGGAAAAAAATTTGGTAATTTGTCTTGGATTAGGGATGAATCGTTTAATGCATACCAAGTGTTTGATAAAATGTGCTCTCCTTTAATGAAAAATTGATTTGAAGAAATTTCAATTGTTCCCTTAAGTTTGTTTGGAGATCAGTAGGTTTTTTTAATTCTAAAACATTTTCCTTTTGATAATTAAAAGGATTTATATATAAAGGATTTTATACATAATGCCCTACATGTACAAGATTATCAAATGATTAAGTGCTTATTTATGTAAATGACGAAGATTAGGTATAATAAAAATTACAATGATTGTTGGAAAAAGAATAACTTCATTATGTCTTACAATTAAAAAAATAGATTGAGATATTAAACTAAAAATATATATAATATGAACCAACGTTCCATCCTTTAACATATATAAAATTGGAATTAGAAAATTACTTAATAATATTACCTTTAATGTAAATAAAATAAAAAGATATACTATTTTAATATAAAAAATTAAATGAGTAGCGTATGTTTTTATAATTGATTGGACATATTTTTATTGTGTCATTTCATTTGCTTTAGGTTGCAATATATTTTTCGTAATAAAAACTTTAATATTCTTTTGAATTAGTAAACTAACTTTAATCATTAATTGTTCACATGTAATATGTCGATTAAGTACAATATGAAACAATAATGTTAGACTAAGTAAGGTTCTAACATCTTGTTTTAATTATTGAAAAAATATTGTTATTAATACTTTTACTTCAATATGATAGTAGTAGCTTTATTATAGTGAAATCAAGAAATATGTGCAAGATTAAGTTAAACGAAAGGATTAGATGATATCTTGGTTATGAAAGGACTATTGCCTTAAGATAGTTATATAAATGACAATGTAGTGATTGAACTCATTTATATGACCAATCGTTACATAAATCATCAAATAAGCATTTAAAATTCAATTATAGACATTAAAGCTTTAATGCTCACTATCATCTTTTAAGTTCCAAGTTAAAAGAAAATTTAATACTTTTATGTATGGTGCAAAATCTAGACTTACACAACATATTATCAAAGAAAGAATAAGGCCAAATTTTATGCAAGGCCATCTTTTAAACATATTTTTAAGAAAGGCCATAATCGGGCATGCAACAATTTCACTACTCATTATAATTACAAACCTCAACTTTTTAAAAAAGATATTACACATGCTCCAATTCATCATAGGATCTATTTCAATTAAAAAACATGTCATTTTTCAATTCAAGGCCTCAAAGTCACACAAGGAAAACTCCTAGTCCCCTATATATCGAAAGGAGAGCATTACATCACTAAGACCTAAAAATGCATATAGGTCATATTATTGTAGGTCCTTCTTATATGACATTAACACTTCCAATTCTTATAATATGGTAAACCATTTTTGTGGTGATTATGATCCCATAAAAAGAAATTGTTCAATAACGTTTGTTAAATAAAACAAAAAAGATATAGATTATAAAAGGTTTAAGAATTATTCTTTAAGAGCCTAAATCATGTGAATACCTAGAAAATATTGATAGGGATGGAAAAAGGGCCCAAACACAACAGACTTAAAGTTAATGGACTCGACCCAAGTTGACTAGGCTTTAGGACGACCTCAAGTCTTTAGGATGAACCGAATTAATTTGTTGCCCTTAAAATTTAGTTTTCAAGCATCTTTCTTTCATAGCTAAAAAAACAATAACCTCTTAATGAATAAACTCTAACAACTAAGGCCTAAATAATCCTATTCTCGAGGTACCTAAAAATTTAGAAAAGGGTTATGTTCTTATATAAATTAATGAAATTGATTAAATTGAGTTATTGTTGATTAAAATTGAGAGTATCTTGATGTATTAACTACAATTGAGAGTGTATGGGTTACAAATCGGTATACTTGAATTGTGAATTGGATTGTTATAGATTTTGCAATGTAAATGTGGATTGAATTGAGATTAGACAAATAGTTTGGAGACCCAATTTGAGTTGTAGTTACTGGTCAATATAGAAGTGTATTTTTATTGCAGGATTGACTTTCTTTCAGAAGGGGGATGTCCATTTTATAGGAGAAACTCAGCCGAATCTTCAATTAGGTCCTCGTAAAATGTGACATCATTATTTTTAAATTAAAACAAGAGCTCCTTAGTATTAATTGATGAACCAAGAAAGGGACAGAGATTTTCGAGCCTTGGTGTTCTTGAGATCAGTGGTAAGTGAGTCTATCTTGCTAAGAAATGCAAGTTGTAGGAGTGCCAAAGAACTATGGGATACTCTCAAGGTGGAGTATGTTGGATCAGCTCAAGCTTTAAGGCTAAAAAAGCAAGCGCTTTTGAGGAGCTTCGAAAACTTTGCCATGAAGGATGAGGAGAGTGTTTCAGCTGCAAAAAGTCGATTTTTAAGCTTGGCGCAACAGCTGAAGGAGTTTGGGGAGAACACCAGTACGGAGAGGTTGGTAGATAAGGTTCTGAGTAGGTTGCCATTGAGGTTTGAAGCAAGTGTAGTACCTGTTGAGTGGCAGTTTACAAATGATCCAGAATCTGTCACTTTGGAGCAAATTTTCAATGTTTTGGAGCTGCATGAGGAAAGACATGGGAGTAGAAGAGAAGGGGAAGTGCTTGCACTCAAGGCTGAAAGGTTTAGAATTCCAGAAAATCCTCCAAGCTACACACAAAACCATATCAGTTCATTTGACCCAAAACCAGTACAAGCTCCAAACTATCCACCAAATCAGCCTCACAACCATCAAACACCACATCAGATTTTTACCTACCCTCAAAACAACCCTTACCCAAATCAGACCTACTCTTAAACACAATATGCCTCACCATTGCCCTATCAAAACATCCAAAATCCAAACCAATATCTTAGCCATAAAGACACCCGAATGCAAGGAGGAACAAGGATGAGTAGAATGGGAATGTTTGCAAATTGCAAGTATTGTGGGAGGAACAATCATGCTGTTGAAGATTGCTTTTGGAATGACAATATTGAATGTATTTTTTGCAGGAAAAGAGGACATACTAAGAGGGTTTGTTATGAAAAATGGATGAAGGAGCATCAAAATCCCCAAACTCCACTCTTTGGGAAGCCACCACCAATACACCCACTTCAAAGAACC
Source organism: Erythroxylum anguifugum (assembly GCA_027478595.1). Classification (NCBI taxonomy): domain Eukaryota; kingdom Viridiplantae; phylum Streptophyta; class Magnoliopsida; order Malpighiales; family Erythroxylaceae; genus Erythroxylum; species Erythroxylum anguifugum. Next base: position 64,226,985 of record JANIPN010000217.1, on the reverse strand, counting down.
AATGCCTCACCAAACATGTTGCCATACCAACCACAACCATACCAACAAGTTTCTGAACCTCAAATGCATCAAGCTCATTTCATTGGAAAAACAGAAACTCAATCATCTCAACCTTGCATAACCTTATACCCGATTCTACAACAGCCTATATATCAACCTCAAATACCTCAGCCCTCTTCAGTTCCACAAACCTATGCACATTACCCTCAAATGTCTCAACCAAGTCTACCTCAATCCAACACAATACCTCAAACTCATCAGATTTTCCAAACAGCCTTGCCAAATCCATCAAACCAGCTTTTTCAAACCACAAACCTGATAACAGATTCAGCATCATACTCACAGCCACAAACACCTTCAAATCCTCAAAACCAATCATCAAACATGTCAAGAACCTTACCTGAACCTTCACAGACCAAAAACCAATCAAACAAAGCTACAACCGAAGAGAATGTATTTGTAGCTGAAGCTGAAATTTGCCAAAATTTTGCTGATGGTGTGTGCATTTATGAAGTGAAAAAGGGGGAGGAATGTAAATGGTTGATAGATAGTGGTTGTTCCAACCACATGACAAAGAAGAAGGAGGGATTTGTGAGCAAGAATGAAGGAGTAAATGTTGTGGTTAGAATAGGAAATGGTGAAGTTTTGCCAGTTACATGGAAGGGGGCTGTGAAATTGGAAACTAGAGCAGGAAGCACAATCCTTGATGAAGTGTATTTTATCCCTGAACTTGATCAAAACTTGATCAGTGTGGGACAGCTGCTGGAAAGTGGATATAAGGTGTATTTTGAAGATGGAATGTGTAGGATTTTTAATGAGCAAAGTGAGCTAGTGCATAAGGTTCCAATGGTGAACAAAATTTTCAAGTTAAAAATGCAAGAGGTGGATGGAGCATTTGCAACTCTTTCTTTGACAGAAGTAACACAACTATGGTATCAAAGGTATGGGCATGCACATTTAGATTATGTTATTGAGATGCAAAAGAAAGGATTAGTTCTTGGTATACCTCCATTGAGCAGCAAGTTAAAATCAGTATGTGAGGCATGTGCAAAGGGGAAGAGTCATGTTTTGCCTTATCCTTCAAGTGATTGGAGAGCAACCGAAAGGCTCCAATTGGTGCACACTGATGTGTGTGGTCCAATGAGAACTATTTCAGCAGGAGGAAGCAAGTATTATGTGGAGTTTATTGATGATGCAACAAGGTATTCATGGATCTACTTCATGAAAACCAAAGACCAAGTTTTCGGATTGTTCAAAGTTTGGAGAGCTGAAGCTGAAAGTCAATGTGGACTTAAGGTGAGATGCTTGAGAAGTGATAGGGGAGGAGAATATGTATCTAATGAGATGAAGAAATACTTTGAAAATGAGGGAATTTTTCATCAATTTTTCTGTTGCATACTCACCACAACAGAATGGTGTTTCGGAGAGGAAGAATAGAAGCATAATGGAGATGGTTAGATCAATGATGATTGGGATGAAAGTGCCAAGGAAGTTTTGGACTGAAGCATGCAATACAACAATGTACATTCAGAATCGATTAAAGACTAGAGCATTGGATGGAAAGACTCCATTTGAAGTTTGGTTTGGAGTTAAACCAAAAGTGCAACACTTGAGTCTTCGGATGCATTGCTTATGTACATATACCTGAAGTTAGAAGAACCAAGTTAGATGAGAAGGCAATCAAGGGGGTGATGATGGG
>JANIPN010000217.1:64172419-64187980 GCA_027478595.1 Erythroxylum anguifugum | reverse complement strand
ACACATGGGCCATTTTATGTTATTTGCCTATTTAATTAATTTAAATTTTTAAAAATTGAGCAATAATTTGTAGATTATTTCAACTAATCCAGTACAAAAGGATGTCCACTTTGCGAAAATCTTAATAAAATAAAAAGAGATTGTTTTCGTGATTTAAACATGTAAACTTATGATCATAAACAAGTAACTTTATCAATTATTCGGAGGTTCACAATGGGTAAATTTATAAATAATATGTTTAATTATATTATATTTTAAATTTATTTATTTAGATAATATAATTCGTAAATTGTTATTTATAGTTTACAATTTGTTGAATATGTGTTAAAAAAATAATTGACTATTACTCCCTCTGATTCATAATAAGTATCGTTTTAAATACATTTTAATTATTCAAAATAAGTGTCATTCTTGACTTTGTATGCATGTTTATAATTTCACTTACAAAATTAACCTTTAATTTTTCTCTTATCTTAATTACACATATCACAATTTCAAGGCAATTCATGTGAGTATTAATAAGGGTATATCTATAATTTTATTAGCTTTCTTAATAAGCGTGCTTTTTTTTAAAACGACACTTATTATAAATCGGAGAGAGTATTATATATATTAAATAATTTATTAGAAATATAAGTTTTTAATTTATCTTAATTTAAGTGTATCCTTAAACCAAACTAACGTATGAAATTGTGAATGCCAAAGAATGATGATTAGTTTAAGACCTTTTTTAGATCTAAACACGTGGCAAATACCCATTTAATCATTTGATCATGGCCTTGTTGAATTTGGGTGTGGGTCGATTTGAACCTATAACTTACTGTAGCCTCGGATGGATGATGGTGACCCTTTTGTTCCATACCACAATATCGTAATTAAATATAAGCTTAGAGCCGTTTTACGGGGAAGAGACGCCGAGAGTGAGTAGAGGAGCATATTATAATTCGAATCGAAAATCGAAACGAAGTAACCGTTACGAATGGGAGAACAACTTAAATATGTATTTGCAAGACGTGGGGCTTTTGAGGGGCTCGATGACACGTGTCTATCTGGGTAGGACGTTGCATAGTTTCTGTGTGAACCACGAAGGTTGTAACTATAAGTCTATAACCCTAATAATTCAGTCAACCCACGTAAGTAGCTGGCCAAAGCTGGCAAGAATAGGAGGGTTTGAACCATAGGAGATTTCTAGAGTCTTTGTTTAATTCTAATCTTGTGATTATTACATGATACGGTGTTGGTTACTAATCATATTTTGTCGTGTTGAATTGTATATACTCGTGATATAGATGTCCCCACCTTTTTTTTAAGTCTGATTGGGTCATACATAATTAAAATTAAGAGTAAAATTTTCATTTCTTTTTTAATTTTTAGTTTTTTAACTCTTTCTCTTGATTAAAAATAATTATAAAATATACAAAGTATGAATATTAAATTTCTATTAATCAAATTTCATATGATTTAACTAAATTTTAAAGCCTTATTTAAAATAATTATATTTGATTTAAATTAATAATTTAAGATGATTATAATAAACTATTAATTGAAGTAAAGTTTGATTAATTCGATTTAAGCTTGAGACTTAAGTTAAATTGTAAATAGTATTTGATTAATTTATGTTTCATGATTATATTGTAGGTATTTAATCATTATTTTTTAACTTAAGTGTAAAAGAATAAATTTTTGTAAAAAGTTGAAAATTAAAATATCCTTTTTTGATAATTTTAAAAATTAATGAATTTTTAAAAAAGTATGGATGACAATGAGTTAGGCCCGGCCCATGACATGTTAGGTCGGAATTACCTCACGAGCCGAAAATGGGCCACGCTGGCCCTCCTCTATTTAATTTTAAAAAAATAAAAATAACGTTATGTCTTGATAAGATCAAGAAATTCAGCTCGTGTAATTAAGCTAGATTCTTATGCCTAAGAAGTTTGCGTCTTTTGCTTTAAAATAAACTTTGAATTAAATTAATTAAGTTTTTAATTGGATTTGGAATTTTAATGAATAATTTTTTTAAAAAAGAATTAGACCATCTGTAAAATCTATTGGAAATTGGAATTCAATAGCTGGTTTACGTATTTAATATCGTCGGTGACACGTGAATTGCACGAGGCATGATTGGTGGTAGGAGATTAATACATGAGCTGTAGGAAACGATAGCTTTGAACACCAATTATGCAGGGAATCACGACCCTGCCCAAAAACGATCTGCTTACCCTTTAAGACTGACTTAATTAAATATTTATTGAAAATTCTTTAGTTTTCTGTAAGAAGTCAGCTGTAATTAAATTCTAAATTATTAGTTAACCAAATGACATATAATTTATAAACTAATTACATATATATATATTATTAAAAAATGTACGCGTTTTAATAAAATTTTAAGTTCTCAGACTCGGCCAGTTCAAACTTAAACTTAGTATCAAGCCTGAAAATCCAAAGAGGGACCAAATCAAACCGAGTTGGACGTCACTGCCGTGCACAATTGGAAGGACGTTGGCCAACCCGCCGTGTACTGCAACGGGAAGGACCTTGGAAGCTGCACTTCAACTGAAGTCAACCTTTACAACCCGTCCAACACTACAATCTAGATAGATCTAACCGTGTACATTACAACTCAAGCACGGGTGGTCCTCCCAATTCGCATCTCATCTTCCGAGAACACGCCAGCCTTAAGAAGGCGGAACGAAAGATCCCAAGGAAGGGGGGTGGCGAAAGACTGAAAGAGACTTGTGCCGCTCCTTCTCATTTTTTATTGCGTCTTAGAAAAACCAATTTAAGTCACGTTGAGCAGGTCCTACCTAAAACTTCACAAACATCAATCCTAGTCGTTAATTATGTCTGGTCGGTCCCACCTAAAACTTTATGAACATCAGTCCTAGTCGTTTATTGATGTCTAGGTTAAAAGATACGGATACGTTATTATTGATTCCTATACTGATTAGCCAAGTTTAGCAACAATTTTGTGATTAGTATCTCCTGGTAAAACCTTGGACATCTGCTCATTTGTTCGTTACAAACTTAATTGATGTTTCAAAGTAAGCTAAACGAATCCGTCAGACCAATAGACTAGGTCTCCGTTTTACTAATAGACAAAAGCAATTGCAATACAACTGCAGCACTATGCAGGCCCTTTCTGGTATTAGGTCATCAGAAACATTCCATCACAAAAAATTAATGCTGGGTGGATAGGATGCTTGACCTAACTCAAAACTTATAGAAAATTGATTTAATTTTGATTTAAATGTTTGCAAAAAAAATTAATTTAACTTGATCTTATTTGAAATATTCATGAAATTGACTACTTAATTTGATTAAATATAAAACAAAAATAAAAATGATTTGACCTACTTTAACCTTATTTAGCTCCTCTAGGTTAAAAGATTAGTCGGCTTTTAGGTACACTTTATAAAAAAGAGTCTTTTATAAGGATAAGACTACGTGTTATTGTTAGACCTTTTCAGGCCTTGTGTATCGCCTAAACTTTCACTAGATTATTATTATTGTTATTATTACATAAAAGAGAACAAAATAAATTCAATAATAACTCAAGATTTTTTATTCAATTTCAAGATTTTTAATCATTAATAATTTAATTATTCTTAACATAATTCAATATTAAGTTATTTATTTTTAAGTAATAATAACTAATAACGATGATGTTATGAAATTTTATTAAAATAATTTTTTTTACATTATAACAAATGAAAATTTTCAAACAAAATTACTAACAGATAGGGATGACAATGGATCGGTTTATGGGCCAATCCTGCTAATTTTTATAAAATAAAAGTATAAAATAATTACTTTTTTTAATTAGGTCCAATCGAACTTGGATCTAATCTATAGGTTGATCCATTAAAAATATATAAATCTAGGCCCATAGGCTAGCCCATCACCATCCTACTAATGGATTCACAACAAGGCCTTTGATTTAATTAAATTGAGTTAATTGTTTAATTTTGAATTACTTAATTAGAATATGTGATTAATCAATAATCATATATTATTAATAATGTATTTGGTATGCTCCCCAAAGAATAATAGTTTTGAATTTTTTATGATAAGAAAAATTATTTTTATAATCCTAGGTTATTATTAATTAATCATTTTAAAAAAATTTAATTCAAGAGGAAATTCATGTCATCATTTAGTATTAATATAATTAAAAATAATATTTAATTTACACAATTTTCAAGCACATCAGCCGTAAATAACCACTATTATTTGTTTGGGCCTTGTGCTGGACTTGGTACTCAGTTGAATGAAACGCGCCGAAAAACGACATCCCGTTTAGTCGTGCAATCCAACAAATACCACTCGTCCAGACAAAGCCTTCACTTTCTCCAAAGAAAAATAAAATATAAAAAATAAAAACAACAAAAGCGAAAATATATGTATAAAATAAGACAACGTTAAACTCCTTCAATTTCACGCGCCACCGTGACCCGATCATTTAGAACATGGAACCCCACCCCAAGTCGGAGACGGAGCGGAAACCCGAACCGGACGGTCTGGATCCGCAGCGTAATCAGACTCATAAGGATCTGAAAGCCGACGATGCTCTAAACGTAGAGGCGAACAAAATTCCCTCTGTCGCCGGATCGGAATCGCAGACTTCGGCCGCCGAAAGCGAGCAGTTACAAGCCGCTAACCGTAATGGATCTACTAGAAAGTCGGTCCGCTGGAGTCCCGATTTGGTGAGCGACTCTCGGAACAATAGCAATAGTTATGATAACAGCAGAGATGTTTACTTCGATGGATCTAACCCCAACACTTCTTCTTCTCCGGCGTCTTCTTCATCTTCCTTATCGTTCAAAGGTGAATCAAAATATATGAAAAATTGAGTTATTTTTATTGTTTGTTTTTTCAAATATTATTTGTGTCATTGTTTGAGCAGAGAGGATGGGTACCGTGAAGAACGTGCTAGGAAGATGGGGAAAGAAGGTTGGAGAAGCGAGTAGGAAAGCTGAAGATCTCGCTGGGAACACGTGGCAGCACTGTCAGTAATTAATCAACCAGATATAACTATTTTGCATTTCTCTTTGTTTTTCGTTAGGTGGGATGATTGACAGTTGATCTAATTATATCATCATTACATCTGATTACTACTTAGGAGATAGCATGCTTGTGAAATTCATTCAGTCTGACTTTGATGTTGTGAGGGAACTTCAACGACTAGATGAACTGGTAGGGAACTGAGTTTTATCTATTGTTTCAAGTGTTCAATGATCGGAAATTTGTTTATCAATAACATTTTAGGAGTACGTAATAGCTGAAGAATGGTTGATTGAGGAGATCTGATCAATGGTCGTGGTTTTGGACTGTAATGAATTGTGGAATTTTTGGTAGCCTTTTTAGTGTGCGTTGGCATATTTTCCACAATTTTCTGGTACACAATATTGTGGAATTGGAAACCGATAAAGTAATAGGTTAAGAGAACAGGTGTTTTCTCCCCGGCTTTGCCCCCAACTAAGGAATATGGTTGTTGAGGTATCTTGTATCTGGGATTCACTAGATTATAACTGTATGCATATGGGGATTTTACATCCAATTTTCTGGTAATATTTCTTTAAGTTCTCAGTTAAAGTTTTGAAAGAGAAGATGTGTGATTGAACCTTGATGTGAAATTCTTGCTGATTTATTTTCAATATGTTCTAAAGTTTTGGAATCCTCCCTTGGTACCGAAGTAAATGTGATTTTATTTTGTTAGAAAATCTTGTCTCTTTTTTCTTTTAACATGTTTATTCTTGTACGTATTATAAAATCATGAAATAGATTAGGCTTCAGTCAGGACTGCACTCCAAGATGAGTTGAGAATGTCACTAAATTGTCTTGCTTTACCTCCAATTAGTGAAAACGTCACCTAGCTTTACTGAGGCTGCTCTGGGAAGACTCGCCCAAGGAACAAAAGTTCTAGCTGAAGGCGGTTATGAGAAGATCTTTAGACAGACATTTGAGACAGTCCCTGAAGAGATTCTCCAAAATTCATATGCGTGTTATCTGTCCACATCGGCTGGTCCTGTTATGGGGGTTTTATATGTATCTACAGCGAAGCTTGCATTTTGTAGTGATAATCCCCTGTCATACCAATCCGGCGAACAAACTGAATGGAGCTATTATAAGGTATGTTATCATAGATGCACTGCTGTCTCATATGATAGGGGAAACCTTATTTTGGAGATCAAAGATACGGCCATGAGGTTAATATTTCATAATGCGATATGGATGACCTATAAGCTATTCACATTAATTTATTGTATACTAAGCTGTGAAAACTTGTTACGAGTTTTGGAACCTCCTTATTCTCTTGCACTTTGATATCCTGTACGTCCAATATTCCAACATAACCTTTTGTTTTGGGTAGGGAGGTGGCATTATGGGATTTGATTTAGGTGATGCTTGAGTACAAATATTGGAATAGATTCTGTGACAAAAATATTAAGAATCATAAAGAGAAGTCTTTCTGTTTTGCATGAAAGGAGGGAGGGAGGGCTTAAAGGGTGGAAAATCTACTCAAAACCTATCATTGATACTGTGTGCTCTATGCATCATTATGGTTTAATATCTGTCACCACATGATGTCTTGTAGGGTAGTATGTTCTTCATTTTCAACACAGGAACGGAATTCTGATGTATCTTCTGTTTGCAAAATGTTAGGAAATTGGATAAAGGTATTTGTTATACGGTTGAGAGGAAACTTAACTGGGCCTGAAAAGTCATTACAGGTCTATGTACTTAATAGATGTTTAAAATTATATTTGTTTATAGTTATGCACCTACACATATATAGGCAGCGAAGTAGAGAACTATCTTTAAAATTATGTCATATTTTAGTGCCTTTACTGGTTACTGAGAGATATAGGTATAAGAAAATTTCCATTCGAGATTTAATATAGCAATAAAAAATGAATTGGTGATATTCTTCATCGAACTGTTCTTGGGTGTGAAAGTTCTGCCAATAACTTGTTGGACCTTTATAATTATAGGTTTCCAACACTTTGGTGTATCGTGTTATTCCTCGCTCGTTCTGCGATATATATTTACTTGGCATTCCCCTTCTTGATGCATGTCTCTGTAATTCCCTTCCGTACTCTTACCGTTACTTTTTCTATGAAATAGGTTGTCATCCCATTACATCAACTCAAAGCAATCAATCCTTCTTCGAGCAGAACAAATCCTGCTGAGAAATACATCCAAGTTATCTCAGCTGATAATCATGAATTTTGGTTCATGGGCTTCCTGAATTACAATGGTGCTGTGCAATATCTACAAGATGCCCTGCGAGCCTATGAATCAGAAAGCGTATGATTAAGTCAATTTTTGTTTCTAAGTTCTGGATACTACTTTTCAGCTTGTTCTGCCAAGGAAGATGTCAATGCGTGCTGCAATTCTTTGGTAAGTCTGTCTGAAAACAAATTGTAAAGTTTATGGATATATTATTGACAGTATATTTAGGGGAAATATACTATCAAATTTTCAATTTTAGTCAGTACGGTTATATTTTCCATTTGTACGTCAAACAGATGCGTCTATTACACTTGTAGTCTTTTTCCGGGCGAAATGCCTAAAAAAATCGTGGTTAGGAAGGTTATAGTAGCAAAAGACGTTGGAATTTTTGTTTTATAGATTGGAAGATTTATGATTTGTCTCATCCCAAAACTTGATCGCATTAGCATTTCTCGTAGTGTCTTTGTTCCATCTTTGTTTACACAACTTTAACTTCTGCTCTTTGAGTTTTTTCGGAGTATGAACTATTATAAATGTTTCAACCTCTTAGATTAGTTCTTGTGGTGATCTTGAAATGATTGTGATCTACATCTTTTTCTTATGAAATAAGCTTATCGACAACATTGTAACTGATAAGCAGCTGATCTGACCCTGGGATTACCATTTTAAGTAGTGGATTATTACATAAATTATACTTTTTTTTAATTTGATCTAACAAAAGGTTACTAAGAAGTTATCAATATTTCAATTCAACGTTTATCTTTAACCAATTCATGGCCAACAGGAAATTGACCTTCATCTTAAGGTGATCTATTGGTGTAACATAATGAACTATTCATTCCTTAATTTGGTTTGCTAAATTTTAATAAATGTATTTAAGGTTATGAATGAAAAATTGGATTCGATCGATTGATTTAATTGTGAAAATTTTAAAATGACTAATTTTCTGATTCGGGTTTTTACTTTTTAGTTTGATTTATTTAATAACCCTTATTTTTTAAAATTGATCAGTTTATTTATTAACCGATTATTTTTTGTAAATTAATCAATTTTTATAAACTAAAATGAATTAATTAAATTTCCTTTTCAATTAAACATTAAACTAATGTCAGTCTTTTTTAATCATGTGTTAAATTATTCAATTTTATTGATTATTTAATCAATTTTATCGTAATTTAATACTTGTTAAATATTTTAAACCTTAAGTTTAACTTTTGATCCGGTTTTTAAAATATTAATTTTTATGTATCAATTCTCTTTTTTTAACAATCGACATATAAAGTGTCTAGTGTAGGTTGGTTTATCAACAATTTTAATTAGGATTTAAGAAATTTACATATTCAAAATAGTTAAGTGGGTGTCAATTAATAGGTTTACAAAAATTAATTAATAGGTTTACAAAAATTTGAACTTTTCCTATCCTTTCAATATAAATCCCAATCTCTTCTTCTTAGATGTTCCCAAAGTCCAATTCACAATCTAAAGCTTCTTGTCTCCTTGTAATGTGGAACCAAATTATACCAAACTCTCTAAGCTCACTTAACAATAAATTCAATTTTAAATTTAAAGGAATAATAAATTAAAATAATTAATTAAAAATCGATTAATCTTTATATAATTTTTTTATACCCACCTTACATGCGAGATTAAATCAATCATTTATGTAATACTCATTACACTATACCTATTACTTCCTTGAAACCTAAGCTTCATTCTACTCTATTTTTATGACACACGAACGAATAGGGACATTAGGACTTAGAACACGAGGTACGGTAATTATTGATTTGCGATTTTCAAGTTTCCTTTTACTGCCTTTCCAGGAAGTGAAAGTACTAGTACCCACACTCTAGGAAGAAAAAATGCACCGATTTGTAAATGTAAATGATTACAAAATTTAAATAGTTGGGTCGATTTAAAATTAAAAGTTTTGAATTAGTTGAATTTTTGATTTGATTTTTCATATCTCGATTTGATTTATTTTATTAACTATTATTGTTAAAAATTGACTAATTTATTAATTAATTGGTCATTTTCATAAATTAATCAATTTTTATAAATTAAAATAAATAAATTAATTTTATTTTCTAGTCTCTTTTTTCAGTTAAACTTTCAAATTTTTTAATGGATAACATAAAGGCCGGGTCGTTGTTATATTCTTCGTGCTGATTTGTAGGCTCTTTATTATGGCATACAACTCACTTATAATCTTGCCTATTTGGATGTTCTTGTAGAATGTGATAATGAGATTGCTGTCAAGATGTTACTGGAGGTGTTCAAGCAAATTCAGGTTGTTTATCTCCTGTTGACAGAATTCTAGACTTACTGAAGCGATTCAATAATGTGAAACTCACTCACATCCACAGAGAAGGGAACTTTGCTGCTGACCCCCTTTCCCATCTTGCTTTTGATTTTTCTCTTGGTTTTCATGTTTTGAGGCAAGTCCCTCTAGTGTTGGTAGATGGATTGATCTTGATTTAATAGGGGTCTCTTATGCTAGGTAGTTTTATGCTTTTGTGAGCTTTGCTCACTTTTTCTTACCAAAAAATAAATAAATCTTATGACAGTTTAATATTAATTGAATCTTTTAAACCCTAAACCTTTTGTCTTATCGGTTTAATTTCGATTCATTCTTAAAATGTCGGTAGATGTGATCACTCTCACGATAGGTTCTTATAGGTCACAGAGAAAGAAAATCTCCAAAGATCATAATTACCTTGAATTATAAGTTTCCTCTTAAGGATTTCGAACCCTCTTTAACACGTATTACTCACTTTCCTAGGTCTAAGCCTAAGTCTGGGTCTCATAATCATCTTAAAGCATCAAAAATCAATACTATTGACGTCAGTTTTACTACAGAATAGGTTCCATAGATTGTGTTCAAGTGGATTGATTGCTTACTTTCTCTGGAGTTTCATAATTGTCATTGCCACTAAGACTCCTTTATCATTGATTAATTAGTGTATGATCTGTAACCCATGATTCCTTTTTCCCATTTAATATGGAAAGTTCATTGCTTACCTTAAAACCTCTTTGCCATGATTTGCCTAATCACTAGCCTTTAACTAAACAAAGACTTAGGAGAAGAAAAAAGAAGATTTTTGATTGAATCTTAAGGTTTGTTGTGAGAAAAACAAGTTTTATAGTCTTTGAGAAATTTTAATTAAATTTGTATTAATTTAACATATTTTTTTATTTTATTAAACAACAAATTAGTAGTCACGTGACAAGTAAGTCGTCACGCTATTAAGTCAACAGAGAATTTAATGTAACATTTTAGTACTAATTTTTAAAATTCAAACATAGATTACAAAATTGACTAAATTTTGAATTGTTTTATAATTAATTCATTTGAATATCAATTTTTTTCGAACCGTAATGTATGATAACGAGAGAATTCCCGAAAAATATTAGCCTTATAATGAAAATTTCCTTCATGTTACCACCAAATTGGTGTAGTGAAAAATTCCCATTTCATAGTCATTACATTAAGTGAGTTTTTGTATCTCTTTTTGACTAATATTAGATTGCTATAGTGACAAAGATGTGCAATCCCTCTCTTGTAGGCCGGTGGATTGGACGTAGGACAACACTATAAAATATAGTAGCTTGGTAGATGATTTGTGTTGAGCCTACACATCATAGTTGTATGATTACACTTTTGAACCCCTTGACTTTTTTAAAAATAATTTTCATTATTTTAAAGTATAAATTATAATACATTTTCTATTATAAAATAATATATTTTGGATAAATTATTTGATCTATTTTCGCTCTTACCAATTAAATAAGTTATTATTAATAAATTACATATTTCAAAAAAATTATTTATTTTTTTTCACTCTCATCAATTATTCTCTTCAAAAATTTAGATAAGTTATTATCTTATGTCACTTGAGCTTGTAATTTCTTAAATTATAAAATTTTTGAAAATTTATTTCATCAAGCGAGTAAAATTCTGACTTTGTCCGAAGTAATTGGTAGAAATTATCGTGAAGATTTATTTTCCTCAAACTTGGTGAAATTGGTGCCAAATATTAAATTTAATGTTAAATACTCAAATAAGCACAATTGATTTTCAGATTAATGACTACATATTCTAATTAGCTTTTTTGCATTACCCTAAGCTTTAGTCTCTATGATCTATTAAGGGTAGTACATAAAAGTTTAATACTTATTAAATTTTTAATTATAAAAGAGTTTATCCCTAAACTATCCAATTACATTTACATCAATCGAAGTAGACACTGTGCCTTTCAACTTTCGGTCTTGATTAAGTGACTTGCACTAACCTAATCAAAGATTATGCAAACTAAAATTCTACAACAATGTCAAAGTTATCTCTGCCCTTAAACTGTTCATAAACCATGCTTAAGATTGGATCTCCAAAGGAGATTTAGATGACCCACAAACATCTTTAGAATGTCATTTCTCAAGATTACACTATTGCTTGCATATGTTCCTTTTTTTTTTTTTTGGATTACATTAGGTATCCCGGCTTAGCCAGACTAATCCTAAGCCCCTACAACCCCACCCCAGGAATCTAGAGGATGTAATCTAGAACCTTAAAATCCCTCAGTTTCCTATATAGCCTGTACATTTCTGCGCACAAGGAACCTTCACATACTTGATTAATTATATTTAGTGAATATCACATTTGCAAAATCTTACTTAAGAGTAATTGAAGTAATAAACTCACGTAAGATTAGCAGCATAATGGGTCGGCCATTAGCATACTTTGAATCTGAACTTTTCTAAAATTTAAGTTTGAACCGATCAAATTCATCTTAACTTATTAACTTTAAAATTAGTTAGAATAATTAAAGTCGAACACAGAGTAATTTATCATCCCTAATGTTGTATGATGTTAACATTAACTTGAAAAAATGATTTAGTATCTCATAACTTAAATTTTCAATCCTCTTCATCATATCAGATTTCAACTTAAGGGCTATCAAACAACAGAGTATGATGAAAGTATCACATCATAAACTTCATCGTCGCAAAATGCATAAACATGAAAGTACAGAAATTTCGGAATCAAACTCATGACAGATGGATGAAAAGTACAATACTCAGATACTTGAGAGGGACAAGTTGATGAAGTTAAAATAATTTTTTATAATTAAATTCCAAAAAAAAACAGGAAAAAAGGGTTTTTCACGAATTTATGAAGTAGTAGTCGTACTGAAGAGAGTATCTTCCATTTTAAGTGATAGCTTGATGCTAGCTGAGGAAGCATTTGACTTTGTCAGGCCAGTTTTGGCAGTTGATTCCCTTCTTTACCTTAGCTTTTGAAATTACCCCTTTACTTTTTTCTTTTTCTTCTAAAGGGAACATGTAATAACTATTATTTTTAAGTACATACAAAACAAATCTTTGAATACACACAATAATTAAAAAATTATGTAATTTTAATAATTATTATTCAAATTAATAATTCAATTTTAAGTGAAGACTTCGATATGTTAAATATAAAATTTTAATTTTTAAAATAATTTTAGACTGCTTAAATTGTTGTCTAAAAGATAATTAACTTTTTTTTTCTTTGACCGCTTAAATTTCTTTCTTCTATAAGCCTATAGTCACACATGCTTACCTATTGCTTACTTACTCACCTTAATGATGTACTAAATTGTATATATATTGGATTATTAATCAATGATTCTTGATCTTGAATTGGACATATCAAGATTTGATCTTATTATTTATAAGTTGTTTTTAAATAAGTGGAGTGACTTATGAGGTGGGAAAGGGGTAAAAACAAAAAATTACAACAACAAAAAAACCAAAAGGAATGATGAATATGAGAGTTTTGGGAAAGAAAGGAAGGACCTTGCTTTGTTCTCTTACCAAAATGTCAGCCAACCCATTGGAGGTGGGTTTTGTACAACCCCAAGTGTCCTTTACCCTTTGTTTCCTCCATCACATTCAAAGTGGAGCTCATTATAACCTTATTGATATTTATATAAAAAAAACCCTTTGATTATGACCTTTAACTACATTTTTTGTTGTTTTTGCTTGTTTCAAAATTATTCCTGTTCATAAGTTGAAAAGGGTAAAGATAAAATTTTGTAAAATTTTCTTTGAACATTTAGTTTTCAAAATTAAAAAATAATTTTCTTCAAACACGAAACAATAAAATAACATTTAGTTTTATGTCTCTTTTATTTTTATGTTTAATTAGTATTAT
Source organism: Erythroxylum anguifugum (assembly GCA_027478595.1). Classification (NCBI taxonomy): domain Eukaryota; kingdom Viridiplantae; phylum Streptophyta; class Magnoliopsida; order Malpighiales; family Erythroxylaceae; genus Erythroxylum; species Erythroxylum anguifugum. Next base: position 64,174,554 of record JANIPN010000217.1, on the reverse strand, counting down.
TTTATTATATATTTATATTACGAATAGTATTTTTATTTTTATTTCATTCATTTTTTATGCGTGTTTATTAGATATAGTCTCTCTATGATTACGGATAAGACTACATACTATTAGACCTCTTTAGACTCTACATATTAGCGAGACTTTCACTATTATTGTCACAAAATTGTTTCTTTTCATAATTCAACAAATGGGCAAAGATAAAATCATGTAATATTTTCTTTGAATATGGAAAAAAATAATATTTTTCCTTGTTTTTGCTTGAAACAATGATTAAAGATTTTGTATAGCAGCAAAAAGGAGAATGAGATTGTCTGTTTGCGTTAAGGTGTTCCAGCTCAGTGCTATTTAATTTTGTCTATATATTTATATAGATCCATATAAATATATAAATAAAATTTAATATAATAGAGTGTGAACTGATATAAATAAAATTTAATAGAACATAGCATAAACTTGTTAACATAAACACATGATTTATGAATTTTTAATTTTTTGAGCTTGAAATGGGATCAAAAGTGATATAGGAATGGACAAAACAAAGAAGGAAAAAAGGCTGACACGAAGTATAGTAATTGGAATTTAAGATCATCCCTCCCGCACTGCCGCTCTTTACTTGTCTTGTCACCATCGGCTTCATCTTTTTCTCCGCAATTCTCTCTATCTCTGCAACTAGTTATTAATGGTTGTACTGCTTTTTGAAGGTTCTGTTCTGAATAAATTCTCTTTAAATTATTTAAAGTTTTAATGCAACTTTCAATTTTTTTTTAAAAAATGTAGATAAATTGTAGCTTATAACAAAATTTTTAATACTGGTCTTTTTAAAAAATAATATCAATCTCTTCCTATTTAAATAGATATAAGTTTATATATCATATTTCCTTCAATTTTATCTAAATGATGTGGTATTAAAATTTAATTATTTTAGGGTTCTAGATAAATAAAAATATGAGAAATAGATGTAATTTTAGTAATTTAAAGTTTAATATTAACATTTACATTTTTAAATAAGTTTGAAAAGGATAGAGTAAATAAACAGAAAATTGACCTTTAGAGTTGGAGAAGAATGTTTCGGAAAGTTTGAGACGTTGGGCAATGAAAGCACCTGTTTTATTTTTGGTGTTCGTATCCTATTTTGACTCATCTCATCCACATATTTATGTTATATTATTTAAGGTATGCTATAAACGTTTTGAAAATGTTAAAGTTTAATTTGAATCTTTTAAAGGGTTAAAGTTAAAGTTATTTTATGGTAAAAATTTCAATTTATGTATAATGTTCATAGTGCTTGTGTTTTATGTATAATTCTTATATTGCACGTGTTTTATTATTATTTTAATCAAAATCTAGAAGAATATATTTTTTAAAAACTGGAAATTAGAAAGTGTTTTAAATTTTTTTTAAAGATCATGGAGTTTTTTAAAGATTATTTGAACTAGAGGAAAGATATGTCTTTTACCCTTAAAACAATGAAATGAAAGACGTGTAAAATGAACAACACATGTGAACCAAATGTTCATGATGTGAATTGTGAATTGTGTATTGTTTATGCCTTTAATTTTAGTTTGGTGGATTATAATTAGTAAACTTGAAATTAATTGTTACCATTAGAAAGTTGATGCATTTAAATGTACATTTAGTCTAGGAAAAATACCAAGTGGTAAGACAAGTGGATACATGAAAAATTAGGATGACTAAGCCTATGATTGAGTGACATTTGACATAGATAATTGAGTGACATTTGGCATAGGTAATTAATTGACAAATGACATTAATTATGGAGTGACAAATGGCCTAACATGTTGGTGACAATTGGCAGCCTAAGGAAGGGACAAATGACTTACATGCTTAGGGACATATATCATGGTAATAAGGTGACACCTAGCACCTAAGGTACTATGCTTCTGTAAGAGTAAAATCGGTTTTGTTCATTTCTTCTTCTGTCTTCCTCTCACACCACCAAAATCCTCTCAACTTTACATCCCTGTGTTTTGTCTATGTTTGTGTCCAATTGCTACACCAATAACCCATGCTTTTTAGCCTTCACAAGATAGTTAATGTAGCGCCCCCTCATCGTAGGGTACACAACGGAAAACCCGAAGGTCACTCCGACGAATATCCCACGATAAAGGTGC
>JANIPN010000217.1:64153931-64172319 GCA_027478595.1 Erythroxylum anguifugum | reverse complement strand
TACTCTAATTTCTTCATCAATCATAATCCAGTCAGTTCAGTCAGTTTCCAGTTCACGATCCAATCAATTCATACTTACAATTAAAATGCCGGAAAATCATGAATGCATGTACCTATGAATAAATGCATATGCACGAAGCCTGTTCCTCTACTATCAGAGGCTAGTAGCATGCTCAGTCAGTGAATACAATGAAATCTATCAGTCTAACCCAATATTACCATAATACCCTTTGCTACCAGTAACGGGATGTTACAGTTAAAGAATTAGATTATTGTTGTCCTTTATTCTAGCCAAAAACCAGCCTATTGTTACCTTGAATTTGTGATGATTTTGCATGCATGATGAATTGAATTAGCTTGATCTTTGAGCTAGAATTTGAGCTAGATAAGTAAGTAAAAGATTGATCTTTATGGCATACGGTAATAGAAAGTTTATGATGATTGAATCGAGATGGATTGTATATGATGTTGATGATGAAGTGTGTTAGAATATGATGTATAAACTTTGACACTTTTATGCTTGTTTCTTGACGTATAAAAAACTGAAAGTTATAGATTATTTTATGGATGAATTAGATTGGATTTTGAGGCATAATGAACCTGAATTTATGTTAAAGAAAAGTGTTAATATAGTGATCTGGAAATGCGAAAGAACTAGGACTACATGTATGATCAATGAATAATAGTTTCTGTTTTGATTTTGATTTTGATGCATAAAAGAACATTATTTATAAGCTACCAAATGAATGATTTTAATTAGAATTGGATATGGAACTGATGAGGATTTGAAGTATAATTAAGTTATAATTGAGGTATAAGTAATGGACTATGATGAAGATGTGTTGAAGGGAGCTACATAAGCTCCTTCCCGCAATCATGGGCAATGCTTTGAAGTGAAAAAATGTGTTTTGTGTGATAGTTAAACCATATAAGGTTAAGTTTCTTTGCTTTAGTGCATTAGGATATCATTGGGGCTTGAAATAAACCTAGAAAGTTGCTTAATTAAGTGATTAAGTGTTTGACAAATTAAGTTGTTAATTGAGGTAATAAATTAAGGAATGGATTGTTTGATATTAATGTATATGAATTTAGGAAGTATGAGTTGTTAATAGTATAAAGATGTTCTTATGAATACAAATGTAATCCAAAGGATATAAGTAATGAAATAGATATAATTAAATGAGAATTGAGAAGTTATGTAAATATATAATGCTAAGAAAGGAATGAGGAATGTATGATTGATGAATTGAGAGGGTGGTAATCAATCTTACTTAAGATATAAACCTAATTAAAAACTAGATATATACAAGCAATGATGAATGAATGATTAAGACTTGTGAATAAGGATACATACCTGGGATAGTCAATTGAGCATGCATTGAACATAGCACGTATACATGTGTATGATTGAGTACTCATTTGATTAACCAAGTTAGTAATGTGTAATTATGTGTGTATTGCATGATATAGAAGCACAAATAGACTGAAAACATCCAGACATTGCCAGATCGTCAAGGCAATAATTATCTGAAGCGTACTGTGAGTTGACCTAGATGTGTAATCTCAATTATATATATACTTCTGTTTGAATTATGTGGTTAACCTGGATGTTTTCTCACCATGTTTGAATTGTTTTTAATTAACTTTCAAATGTTGAACTGTTACTGATATGATTGTGATATTCCAGACATTATTGATCCGAGGAGTTTGATATTCGGGATTGTATTGGAAGTGTTTTCAAATTTAATGTGCAATATGAGATGTGTTATTAACTGTATGATAAATGTCGGGCTCAGATCCAATAAATATGCTAAATAAATATGCACACTGAATGAAAGTTACTAATGCATTCCATGACATTGATATACATGATCAAATAAAGGAGTCGTGACCGGAGTGACTAACGTGAAAAAGAGCTTAAAGATCAGGAAATGTGCACAAAGAGCCACAGGTTCAATGATTAATGAGTTCGGCATCCACATTGGATATGAGACAATATCTGAAATGAGCCCAGTATTAATAAAGGATACGAGACAGTTCAATAGGAGCTCGGTCACAAAAAAAAGAAAGAAAGTGGAGTCTCATGTGCATTCGCATATATATCTTTACATGGATCATGTGAATGATTGCAAAGAATGACTAAATTGAGTTGATACAATAGTATGCAAAGTTTGTGTACATGTTGATGATATGAATGATTGAAATATTCTAAAATGATTATATTAAATGTTTATATTCATAATGGGCTTGTTGAAATATGATGTATACTGTGATCAGGTACTAAATTCTGATTGATGTGATATATGATATTTGATTCTGAATGATGTGAGATATTGATTGAATTATGTTATATACTTGTGATATTTGTGTGTTGTTTTGAGTGAGTACATGGATGATGGTTTACTCACCGAGTTCGCAAAATTAATCAAAATTACAACGTTGATTTTTAGGTACTGAGGAGACGTAGCTTCTAAGACAATCTAGTAGCAGTTTAGTATTGACAACTTTGGAAACAAGAATGACTTGAAGGTCTAGTCAGCTGATATCTGAGGAGTTTAATTAGAATATTTCTGTTAGCATTCCATTTCATGTTAGATATTTTGTATAGAACAATAAACTCTCAGATGTTTTTGTACTGTAAATATAGGGATGTCAATGGGCCAAGTCAAGCCCAGGTTGCTCATGGTCCTATCCACCCTGGCCTGATCCCTAGCTAGTGTAGCCCGCGGCGCGGCGGGTCGGGATGGGTCAGCTCGTGACTTGACGGGCCACAGACAGGTTGGGCTAAACTCAGACCATCACATATATATTTTAAAGAAAAAGTCAGAAACAAAGTCGTTTTTGACAAAATGATGTCGTTTTTGAAAGAATAGTCGGGTCACGGGTCGGCCCGTGGTCTGGTCCCATGATTAGCCGTGGCCAGTTCAAACCGGGTCGATTTTGCCATCCCTATGTAAATATATGGATTATGGAATGTAATGACAAAGTAAGTTTATTTTTGTGAATGAAATGAGGAAATTTAGTCATTTGAAATACTTGTGTTTCTATAATGCTAGAATAAGAGAATATGATTGCTGTAACATCCCATTCTCATAGGTTATATTCTCAAATGTCCTCTAAATATTCGGGTATATGCTCTATGATAGTGGTGCGTTACATAATTATTATAAATTATTTGACTGAATTATATTTAAATGCTTTTAGAATAAATTTAAAAACGAGTTTTATTATTACTAATATTTAATTAATTGCATTGCATAGCACCTATGTTATTATTATTTTTTAATGGGGAATATTTTTTTAAAAATGCCCAACCTTTTATAATCTTAACAATTGAGTTTAAAAGGTTAGTTATGTTAGTATGTTGATATAGTTAACGGAATCTTTTTGGGTCCATGACTTGCCCATGCTAATGTGAAAATTTAATTGTCAATTAATCATAATTGTAAACTAAAAAAACGTAATCCAACATGTAAAAGAGTTTCATTTCAAATTATTCCATCTTTAACTACTTTTATAACATCTAAAATCAGTTAAATCTTAAACCAATTGTCTTATTGGTTTAACTCAGAGTATAGTTTTTAAAACATTAATTATATTTCATGGATAAAAAAGATTTCGTTAGCTAAATAATCAAAATATTATCAAAAACTAACATTTTCAAATGAGTTGTTAAAATTATAAAAAATTGGTTACTTAAAATTTTAAAAGTTTGAGAACTGAATTAAAAATTATCAGAAGATTAGAAATTTTAGACTATGTTATCCTTAGAAATTTTAGACTATGTTATCCTTTTTTTAAATATATTAGAGATTTTAAAAAATAAAAATTAGAAAATTTTTCCATAACTTTGATTTTTTAAAATTAGTAAATTATTTAATTATAAGATCAATTTTTCACGTGCAAAAAATCATGCGCAACCCAAGAATTGAAGACGGCGCGTGGAAGAGCGTTGGGTTCCAATACTTCTGTGTGGAGACTGTACCGCCTTTCCAAAGCACCAAATATAAAAAGCTAATCCTCCTGATCTCTGCTCTGTAGTCTCTGTTCCTGTACAATCTCAACTTTTACTGAGCAGTAAAACCACCGGTTTTACCGGTAACAGCCGGTGAAAAGCCCATATATATTCCACTTCACCGTCCATTGAAGCCAAAACATCCTCCTTTCAGACAGTGAAAAAGAACATCGCTTTGACGTTATCTTACTTCATCTTTAATCTTTGTCTCTCAACTTGAATAATCTTCTGTTTCTTAAGTTAATAATCAAGGGTTGTGTCGTTGTGATCATGGAGCTTGAGGATCAAGAAGGGCATGAAGAGGAAGTAGAAGAAGGAGAAGAAGGAGAGACGGGGTTGTCTGCACCAAGTTATGATACATTGGGCAATTCTGGTCGGGCCACAAGCCGCGAAGTTAGTGTTAATGTTAAGCCAAGGTACAGGGAGTGTTTGAAAAATCATGCAGTGGGGATCGGTGGCCACGCCGTCGACGGATGCGGTGAATTCTTGCCGGCCGGAGCTGAAGGCACTCTCGACGCCCTCAAATGCGCAGCTTGCTATTGCCATCGTAACTTCCACCGAAAGGAAGCTACCGACTTGGCGTTGACGGCCGGTGGCGGAGAGTTCTTCTTCCACGGCCACCCTCCCCTTCGACAATTCACCCCTTGTTACCGGACTCCGGCTGGGTACCTCCACGTGGCTCCGCAGCAACAGAGACCGTTGACATTTCCGTCGATTTCTGGAGGGCATAGTAGGGAGGATCAAGAGGATGTTTCGAATAATCCGAGTGGTGGCGTGAGTGGAGGTTCTTCGAGGAAGAGGTTTAGGACTAAGTTTACACAAGAACAGAAAGACAAAATGTTGGGACTTGCAGAGAGATTGGGATGGAGGATTCAAAAACACGATGAAGATGTAGTGCAGCAATTCTGCAATGAAAATGGAGTCAAGAGACATGTGCTTAAGGTTTGGATGCATAACAACAAACACACTATTGGTAAGAAACCCTAGAAATGCAACACCATGCTCGAAGATCAGACCTTTTTAATGAAGGGGTTTAAAGTAGTCTCTCATGTTGATGACTTATCAGAATTCTTCTTTCTTCTTCTCTTCTTCCGTTGTTGACTGGTTTTTGTCTCCTAAAGGCATTTGTAACTCTTTCTAACTTTTAATGTTCAATAAGAAAAAGAAAAGCTTAATCATGGGGCCTCCTTCCTACAGGCGCTTCTGTCGCCTGTGTCTTTTGCTTTCTTCTCATTAATATTTACTTTTTGAAGTTAATATTCTGCATCTTTATAGTCTAATATGTAAAATAACATCACTGATTTCTAAATTTGGTATATGTACACGATCACTTCTCCAAATGCTTTTTCTTGGGAAAGCATCATCTGAATTTCTGATGTAAAACTCCTGACTCAAAATGTCTGCAAGTTCATGCATGCCCAAAATAATAAACTTAAAATTTGAAGAATAAAAGTAATTGTGTTTGAATTAACTTGAGCTTAGGAATGATTATACGTTTTGAAGTTTAAGTATTTTCGATTACATGTTAATCTAAGAGTAACATGTTGGTTTTTTGTTGAAAAATAAAAGGAAAATATATATCTAAACCAATATTACAATGAGTTCAAGACTATATACAATAAAAGAAAGCAAATCTAGCATAACTTATTTACATAACCAAGCTAAACGTGTCAACTATACTTCATGTCATCAGATAAGGTAGTGTGCAGAATTTTTTCTATTTTAAAATAAAGATCAAATCCAATTAATTATGTTCTCCGCAACCCAATAGGCTTCAGTTTTCTTATGAGCAGATAATCGCGAGTTACGTTCCTTCAAAAGGCCGTAGATGGTAAAAAGAAAGGCGCCTTGATAGATGATAACATTAGGATAACCCTTCCAGGAGTATCTAATAGCCCAAGCAAAAACGTGGTCCCAAGAGTAGGGAGAGCCCGATCCCGGTAACAAATGTAGGATCCTATCTAGACCACTTTTGAGTATGAGCACAAGAAAAAGAGGTGATCACGGTCTTCAACTTCCAACCTGCACAAAGAGCAAGTAATGCCGACATTTCCATGCAAATGACGTTTAGTCTTGAGTCTATTGAGGATAACAAGCCACGACATGAAGGACGCCTTAGGAGAGATAGAATTATGTCATAAAAGAGAAGATCAAGGTATCTTAGTTAATCCCCCGAGTATGTAGTAGAGGACAAGACTTGTTGGTGAACTGCTCATTAGTTTCCAACTTCCAAAAGATGGCATCATCCCGTAGCACATTGGGAATAGAAGGTAAAATGGGAGTCAGAGTAATGAAACCTTTGAAAGTATCCTACCAATGGCCATTACAAAGAAGGGAAGAGACCCTCAGATTTAGAGGAATTCTATCACTCAAATGCTGAATACGAGGATGCGAAATAAATGGACTATAGTCTTCCCAGTTGTCAAACCAAAATCAAGTCAGACTTCCATGACTGACCTGGTGCTTAATGCAAGGATAAATTGTGTCACACATACGCAACATTTGGGTCAGAATCTAAGAAAATTCCTTCCTAATGCCAACTTACCAGAAGTTACCATTATGGAAGTGGTATTGATGAAGCATTCAGTTAACTTAGTGATCAACCTGGAGAATCCTTCCATAACCAGAGAGAAAAGATAAGGCAATAGGGGGTCCCCCTGTCGAATACCCTTAGCTATCTAGATTGGTTTGGTTAGGATCCCATTGACACGAATACTTAAAGAAGGAGTTCAGATACAAGCCACAATCTAATCAATGAACCAAGGTGGTAGTTTAATAACTTCAAGGCATAAGTGAATGAATTGCCGACTACTGTATCAAAAGCCTTGAAGAAGTCGACCATAATTAAACAAATTCGGAGATGTTTGCCCAATTTTTACTCTTTTAATAACTCTTGTAAGAAGAGGATGTTATCCCTAATGTTCCTCCCCGGGATGAAAGCTCCTTGTGTTGGATTGATGATGCCAATGATGGCCACTTTTAGCCTCTCTGCTAAGATCTTAGAAATGATTTTATATATGTATTACAATAGAAAATCGGTCTGAAATCAGACATATTTTAAGAATGTTGCTTTTTAGGAACTAAGCAAATATATGTATGGTTTAACTCCTTAAGCATCTTCCCAGATTTAAAAAATTCCAACACCATAGAAGAAACCAACTCACCTGTGATATCCCAAGTCCTTTGGAAGGATGAAGCAGTAAAACTGTTAGAACCAGGTGCTTTGGAGGGTTTCATACTGAAAAGGACTTGTTTGACATCCGCACGAGTAACAGGCCACATCAACTGTTCCAAGATGTTAGGTTTGACTGAAGCCTTCATTAAAGTGATCATATTAAGACTTGACAAGGAAGAGGAATCTTCACCCATCAATTCTACAAAATGTGTCCCAACCAACTCCTACAATTGAGGTTGAGAAGAGTAAGTGTGGCTTCTATTATCCCTAAGGATTGATATTATATGGTATTCTGACGAGCCAATAAGGAAGCATGAAAAAACTTAGAATTGGTATCCCCTTCCTTGAGCCAGTTTAAGCGGGCCTTTTAGTGAATAATGGATTTTTGAAGTTGTAGGGCTTCCATCTAATCGCAGAGGTAGTAGTTTTTTGTAGTACGGAGGAAAACGTCATGGGGATGGAGGTAGCAAGCATCTTGAGCTATCAAAAGCCTCTCCCTTAAGTTAGTTATATCCAAATACTGCCGAGATAGGAAACTTTTCAGTTCAACCTTCACCTTCTTCAATTTTTGTATTAATTGAAAGGGTTTGTAACCAACCACATTAATTCACCAACACGTATCCATCAAGTCACTAAATCCCTCCATCTCAATAAGCCCATTAAAGAACCGAAATGGGATAGTGGGTCTTAGGCTCTCTTCCAATCTTTGGATCAATATGAAGGAGTGATCAGAGAGGAGATTGTCCCCAAAATACACATATGAGTGGGAGAAACGACTTAACCAAGCCAAATTAACAAGAGCTCGATCCAACTTTTTTCAAATGAGAAAATCCCCCTGTTGGTTATTCGACCAAGTTAGCTTCCGACTCGAGGCCTTCAAATCCACCAAATCTATCGCGGAAAGGAAAGAGGAGAGTTCCTTTGTTAACCCAGTATTAAGTAATCACCCCCTTCAATTTTAGTTGAAGAGAGAGAACAGTTAAAGTCTCCGACAACCAACCAAGGTTTATCCACAGTATGCTGCATCTGACTAAGGTCTGACCATAGTTTCTGTCATTGAAACCCAAAATTAGAGGCATAAATGATAGTAAGAAAATACCTCTTATCCTAACCCCTTAAATGATAGTGAAGATGTATAAGTTGGTCAAAAGAGCCCAAAAGTTGAATTGCCAGAAGAACATAGTTATATAAACAAACTATCCGACCATTATAATGAGAAGAGTGGTCGGATTTTTTCTTTTTAGAGGGAAGATAATAGATTGCATTACGAGTCTAGGGAAGCAGATTCTCGACTTATCCTCTAAGAGGAGTACATGGCACCTAATGGGTGTAATATCAAAATAAGTAGTTCCTAATACAAAATGCTCAGCATGGGCCACTAACCAGTCAGCACATATGTTACTCTCACGGTAGATATGCCAATGCACAACTGTCCAGTTCCGCGTAAACAGTTCATTGATACCCTGAATTATAGGATTATGGGTCATTGCCCGTCTTGTCGAGGAGGAGAGAAGGTTGATTGCCACTTCCAAGTCCACTTTAAGTTCAATCCGTCGATAGCCTAGGTTTCACGTAAGCATGAGCCCTGTATATACTCCCCAGAGTTTCACTGACACCAGAAAACACTAGTCGAGATTCTGGATGAAGCCTCCAAGCCAGTTGCCTGTACTGTCCCAGATGAGGCCCCTGGCAGTGGCTGAGGAAGTGGAACGTTTGCAAGCGACCCACCCGATAGGACGTTTGCACCATCCTATGAGTTGTTCATGACGAGGACGATGTTCCGTATCAATGCTCCTTTGCCAAGCGGTAGACTTGTAGATCTGATCTGCATAGGACAAAATAACAGAAATGGGTGAGGAGGGCCACAGAAAATGAGTGCAAAACATGGACCTATTTTGCCAATCCCATAAGAGCCAGCATGTAGCACCAAATAAAGTCGACCAGCTAATGAGTGGTCAGATTTTTAGCAGCAAAAATGTTCTTAAACTCTCCAACCATACCTTGAAAATCCCTAGAATCTCCTTTGATATCTAGTTCATTCTAAACTATTTAGTTCTGAAATTTCCTGTTCCTTTCAACCTTTTATCCTACATTTTAAACAAGTTTTTTTTTCTTACATTAGTTACACTTGTTTTGAGCCAAAAATATAGAAAAGGGAAAGAAGAACATAGATTACAAGGTAACTTGATTGCTTATATAAGGTAAAGTATAGATAAATGTGCATGTTTTGGCTAGTTTACCAATTCTATACAAGGTTTTTGATGTTTCAAGTTTATAAGCTGTTGCTTGATGTTTCAAACTTTGCTGCCAAGAAAAATAGTATACTACTATTGTTGATAGCTCTTGCTTCTTCTTGTGCCCACAACTAAACTACATGAAATATACAGTGTTATAGGGTGATTGATCCTACTATAGTTATCAACATGTGTGCTTAATAATATGATGCACTTTTATCTTAATACTTGTTTTAGGCATTCAAAGTATGTTTGGCAATTCGAGTACTACAAGTTAACAATGCAAGTTTGGGTTGGATTAGACTTTGATTTATGTTTGAGTTTGTAGGGTCAACTTAGCTTGAAAGGTTTGACTGATTTTGTAAACTAATTGGTTTTTATAAATCAAAATAAACTGATTAATTTTTATTTAACAATCTTTTTTTTCAATTAAATTTTAAATTTCTTGTTAGGTAAGGATAATTTTCTTCAATCTTTTTTCAAATTCTTTAATTTTATTCAATATTTAATTGATATCTAATTTATGCGCTATTACAAAAATTATAAATGAGGTACTTAATTGTAACAAATTAAACAATAATCATCATGATATATTTATGGTCCATTTTAATTATGTTAGCTTATTAAAAATATTACAATTTGTAATTTAACAACTACTAGGTTTAAGATAAGAGAAATTTTATTAATCTTATCTTTAATTAAGAATTATAGTATCTACCTAATATCAATCCTATATCTCTTTTAGAAGTTTCAATCACATGACATGAATTATTCTTCCAAGTTGCTTACAATATCTCAAAAATTTTAACAAAAGACTTAGAAGTAATAAAAGATCAAATAAAAATTACATTGCTTGGAAAAATAGTAGTTTGGATTATTTACAATTAATTATTAATAATTAAAATGAACTCCCTACCTTGCTATTTAACCACTCATGTTGCATCTTAACTCATAACTCCGTAGACTTTCCTACTAAAAGTCAAATTAATAATGAACGAAATCCCATGGGTACGGAAGATTTGAGGAAGTAATAGATATGCTGTTTTAAAATGACAGTAATAATAAACAAAAAATACCCATAAATGTATATGATAATTAAATTAATTAATCTAATAACTAAAACATAAGATAGGCATAAACATCATATAAAGAATGACGGTACTATATTATTATCTTATCAGTTCACTTTTTTTTAAAAAAATTTATAATCGATATATGTAAAATTTCGTTATTCTTATCAAAATCCAAGTAATAGATTTATGATAAACTTTTATCTTATGTATATAAATTCTTACAAGTTTGAATTATCATAATTATAAGATAAAAAAGAATTAATTAAATATTTAATTTTAGATTGATAAACCCTTTTACGTTTCTTCTTTTATTTTGATATAATATTTAACACCTATTTCCCAAATAAAGATGTCACACTTTTTTCGTCTATCTTATATAGATTTAAAGTTTTCAAATTGTGAAATAATTATAAATATGAATAATTATTCATATTGTCTAAAAGTAAATTTCGTTAATTATTTGGATATATAATTTTTGTTAACCATAATAAAAATTTGAATAGAGAGTTATTATTGAAATTCAAATACTAAATAAATCATAATAATCAAATGAATAAAATAAATAATAAACTTAACTTAAAAGATTCAAAATGTATTTATTCCCTTAATAACAATGCGGAAAATATATTATGCAAAAATTATTTAAAAAAATTAACCAAACCAAGAATAATACTCTTGAAATCAAACATTTGCATTGATCACCTTCCGTTGCCTTGAACAAACAGTGGCAAGACCTTTCTCGTCATTCTTTTCCTTAAGGGAGTCAAATGAATCCGATCTCAGACTCTTTGCCCAATCGAACTTGTTGCTTCTCCTAGATAGCAAGCCATGAAGGTTGTCATGTTTTTGTGTCTAGCCTGCCCTTTTCAGCAATCTCCTTCTTGCTCTCTTTAATCTCAATCTTGGTTCCACCATCCAACCATATGGTTATGTTCACTTCAGAGAGTGTTGGTTTGTTCTTTCTTTCTTTTGGTGCACCTGATTTGGATACTTCTCTAGCATTCCTTTCTTTCTGCTGCCGCTGATAAAGGTGTTGGTATATCCCACGGCAAATAACATAAAATGGCCCCTGTATTATAGTTGACTATTTAAATTAGCCCTTATATTTTTAATTCGTTCAATCTAGCCCCTGTGTTGTGTAATTTCATTCAAAATGCCCATTTGAAATTTTTGGGATAAAATTACCCTCATTTTATGAAGATATATATATATTTTTTATTATTGAAAATTAAATATTAAGATAGAAATTATATTTTATTATTTATAATAATTATTCTTTTTATTTAATATTTTGATGTAATTATTATTTATTATATGATAAAATTGTAATATATATATATTCATAAAAAGAGGGTAATTTTGTCCCAAAAATTTCAAATGGGCATTTTGAATGAAATTACAAAACACAGGGGCTAGATTGAACGAATTAAAAATACAGGGGTTAATTTGAATAGTCAACTATAACACAGGAGCCATTTTATGTTATTTGCCTATATCCCATCTTTAATTTCTTGCTCCAAGTCTCTATCTATATCCATCTCAAGCTCTCCTCGAATCTTCAGCTCGTCCATGGAGATAAATATGAAACTCTCTTCCTCCATTATTAGTAACTGTGTGTTTGGAAGAAGACTAGGAATGGAATTTGAGAAAACTTGGAAATGCTTTTCCTATTCTAACTAGCTCTATGCTCTTACTTGTCTTGTTATGCTTTGTACAATGGTTGAAAGACTTGGACTTGTGGGGTCTTGGGGATATGCATAGTTGTGAAGAAGAGGACATTGGATGAGATGTTTTAGCGAACAAAAGATGACAGTTGATTCGGTTAACTTACTGTTCAAGGGAAGATCAAAGGATGGAATGGTAGTGCTTTACTTGGAAGGAACAAACGGAAGGAGGGGTTGTTTTGGTTTTGGGTTTGGTTAAAGCAAAATCAGTATATGGGATATTTACTCTTATGTTTGATGTGTGAGCTCTTTGACAATTTGGTTGAAAGGAAGCATATTTCGTGAAACTATTTTGATGTGAAATTAATAGTTAAATTTTAAATTTATTAAAACTTAAATAAGATATCTAAACTTTATATTTTTACATCAAAATAATTGGATATGAAATTAATGATTAAATTTTGAATTTATCGAAATTCGAATCAGATTAAACTTAAATTTAATAAAACTTCAAACTTTAAAAAAATGAATTTATTTAAAGAATTTTATAATTATCTCAATTTATTTAAGTAAGAACAATATATATAATAAATACAAGTAATATATAAGAAATTAAAGATTATTTAAAATATTTTTATATTGCTCTTACGTAAATATAATTGAGATAATATAAACTTATTTAGATTAGTTCTCTTTATTTAACAAAAAAATTTGTAGTTTGAAAAATATTAATATTAAAAAGAAGATATTACACTAATATTTTAAAAACAATTAATAACCAAATAAGTTTATAAGTGTGGAAAAAGTTTTAAGTTTATTTCAAAATAATATCTATTTATTTTAGAAAATGTAATTTTACTTGAAATTGACAAGGATAATTTTATATAGTTCAAATATGTTTATATAAAATTTGATAATATTTTGATAACTTCTTTAAGAATAGGTCGTGTACTTATCAAGTTTGACATCTGGAATCCGATCAGCAAGAGTCCTTTCATTAATTTCTGATAAACTTACAACTTGTATTTCTCATAAAATTAAACAAGTTGTATTGAGAGTTTATCCAGGCTGAGTTTGTTTTAGGATTCATTTTATTTACTAAAGCGTCACTAGATTCACCAATATCCTCATCTCAGCTTTCCAGGCATGGGACGTGCCAATGCAGGTGTGAAACATAACCATACGTAGCTAGAAGGGAAAACGATACATGTTTTGCTCTCGAAGAAGATGATGTTATATGCTATTATTCACAACACAAAACTGAATTCTATGGACAAACATCGTTATTTGCACTTGTTATTTATAATCGAACACAAGAATAAGCATGCTAGCTAGCTACATTAAACGTTACTAAACCTATTTGTTTGACAGCTAATTTTCAAGTGTCATTTGTTAATATTATGTCGAAATCACTAACTGTCCATTCCGCAACTTGATCAGCGCTCATGTAAACTTCAGTTCCCAAGTCGATTGATGACCAGTGCCTTTCCACAGGCTCTGTCAGGGGATCCTGCACAATTTATAATCTCGCAACTCATGATCAAGTATTATAACCTTTTATGTATTCATAGGTCCAATTATGTCAAAAAGATACCTGATAGAAGTGGAGTGACTTCGACAGGGCACCAACATCGAGCTCCCATGTTCTGGGATCACCTATCCAACCCTCCCCTTTCTTTGTCGGATATCCATACTCTCCCCAAACCGGG
Source organism: Erythroxylum anguifugum (assembly GCA_027478595.1). NCBI lineage: Eukaryota > Viridiplantae > Streptophyta > Magnoliopsida > Malpighiales > Erythroxylaceae > Erythroxylum > Erythroxylum anguifugum. The sequence continues at coordinate 64,158,450 of JANIPN010000217.1, read as the reverse complement.
TGGGGAATAATCTGGAGTATTTCCTGAGGCTGAGGATTGCTGTACGGATCGCATCTAGTGAAAGGCTCTTCCAAAAACCTGGCGTTGCCTGGAGCACAGTACACGTGATAAGCACCAAAAGGGTAACTGGCATTGTTGCTCCGGTGCACTCTTGTTCCATTACGGAAGGTGTGGTAAGGAGGACAGTGCTCGACTGTCTCTGGCGTGCACCAGTCCGCTGTGCTAGGGTTTATGATCATCTCGCTGTATCTTGTGACATCCGAAGTGACGTCCCCATCGCATGGCTTCCCGTTGTTTTTCCAGCAGCTGCCCATGTCCATGAGATAGAACTGACTGCCCGGTCCTCCTCCCTGCTTTACGTCTAGCCTGAACTTCACTTTGAAGTTTGGTGACTTGAGAATCTGCAAATTTTTTAGCATACATACGCGGGTTTGCTTATGACATTGAATGGTAGAGGAGACTATTAGTAATTAGAGAAGCGTCAGTTTAGATCCGAAACTTACTGTTTTTGTGCGATTTATATGGATAGTCTATAATTAATATACGAATTAAGAAACTTACTGCTTTGGACATCCCTCTAGTTTCATAGTGATAACCCCCAGAGAAGCCGGAAGTGGCATCAGATCTCAAGTAAAGCATCAACCATGGGTACTTCTTTGATGTTTTAAGCAAGTGGTGAAATACCCAGCTCCCCGTTCCAAGCTCCTTCTTCCAAGTGATTTTGAAGTATGACGTACCATTATCTGGGATCTGTCCATTGCTAAAGTCTGTGCCCAAATCCCATGTCCCATAAAAACTTCCAGTCATTGTCTTATTGTTACTTCCTCCAAGTTTAGTGTAACGATGGTAAATCAGAGGCATATTCATGCAACCATCTCCGAAGCAAGGAAACCGAGACTCTGTTGGAAATGGCTTTGCCTTGTAGCCATTTTTTGGGCATCTAGAAGCATAAGTGTCTGTATTGCCACTTTTGAGCATGAGCATCCAAAAATTCCAGGGACCATTGGGGTCATCTACTCTGCATTTGTCTGCTAGGTACAGTTCCTTTTCTGCTGCAAATTTATCCACGTTGCTAGTGTCCAATCCAACATCACCTCCGTTCAATATGCCAAGTTTGTTGTCTTTCTCATTCACCTTGTGAACGAGATTCACTGCATGAAATTAAGAACATAATCGAAAATAAAGTACGAACACTTTCTAGAAATATAGTAGGTCAAATTCAAAGAAGCAAGTCAAACAGATAATCACCTGGTGACTTTGAACTGTCAACATCAAAACAATCCGCCAATCTTGGGCTTCCCATGTTGGGAGGTTCTTCACCAACCTCATTGCACTGATTCCAGGCTTCAATTGCCACCCTAAGTCCATCCCTTCTCATGCCCGGATCGCCAATGGCTGATAAATTGCAAATGGCTGGTTTCCATAAGATGGAAAAAGCAAGCAAAAGGATGGGAAAATAACACCATATCTTCATGTCTTCTTGTTCCTAAAGTTACCAGTATTAAAGTGGGAAGATGAACCTGTAGTTATTTATACTATTTCTAACTATAATATCAAAAATAAAAAATATAATAAAAGATAATACCTCAAGATATGCTTAGATATGATCTTGATAAGGTTTATAGATATTCAGTTAAATAAATCTCCGAAAATCTAATCCTGTTTTTCATAGATTATAGATTACGTTTCAAGACTGGAAAGTCATCCCAAAGAGCTACCTCATCCCCTCATCCCCTTGATCTAAGCAGTAAAATCATGGTAACAGCCGGTGAAAAGCTCATTTGTATTACACTTCACCGTCCATTGAAGCAAAAACATCCTCCTTTCAGACAGTGAAAAAGAACATCGCTTTGACGTTGTCTTACTACTCCCTTCATCTTTAATCTTTGTCTCTCAACTTGAATAATCTTCTTAAGTTCTTTTTCTTAAGTTATGTTCAATGGTTGGTGATCGTGGAGTTTGAGGATCAAGATGGGCTTGAAGAGGAAGTAGAAGAAGAGGAGGAGGAAGAAGAAGAAGAGACGGCGTTGTCTGCACCAATTAAAATGACGATAAGCAGCGAAGGTAGTGCTAATTTGATGCGGTGAGGTGATGGCGGCCGGAGCTGAAAGCACGCTCGACGCCCTCAAATGCGCAGCTTGCTATTGCCATCGTAACTTCCGCCACAAGGAAACTACGGACTTGGCGTTGACGACGGGTGGCGGACAGTTCTTCTTCCACCGTCACCCTCACTCTCGCCACCACCCTCCGCTTCCACAATTCACCCCTTGTTACTGGACTCCGGCGGTGTACCTCCACATGACTCTGCAGCAACAGAGACCGTTGGCATTCCCGTCGACTTTTAGAGGTCTTAGTAGGGAGGACCAAGATGTTTCGAATAATCCGAGTGGCCTGAAAGCTTGATTTTACAGCCAATACAGGGTGCGGCGCCGACGTGTGAGGATGAGTTGCCAGCTGGATCCAAAGTCTTCTGGGCCCCAAAATACCACTTGTCGGCGGCATCATGCACGTCCTCTCCTAGCGCTTCTCCGTTCTCGCGACGTAGTTAAATTGCGTCAACCTCATTCTCTTCATCTTGGTACCCACCACAAGCTCTCCGCCAGAAGCACAATCCAACACAAACACGCTTACCGTCTTTTAAATTTCACAAACACAAGCTAGCGGCTAGTTAACGTCGAAAATGTTACTGTTACCAAAAGCCATTGCCTTCTCGACGAAGCAATTATACATGTTACTAAGCTATGACGTTTTGAGAATGAAATCCTTAAATTAAATTCTGTCGTGCTGGTCCGACGACGAGACACAGTTCTAAGAATCTAAATAAAATCTCAATTTATCATTAATCGTATACTTTTTTTTAGTTCAGATCTTCTGTCCAATAAGACAATAAAATAGAGTAAAACTGAACAAAATATCTAAACTCCTTTCTTTTTATTCAAAAATAAGGTACTGAATTCCAATAATTTAATCAACGAGTTTGACTCCTAAAATAATATAGTTTAGTTAAACTTAATTAAAAGTTTGATGTATATAAGTATTTAAGATTTTATCTTATGTGACAACTCATATCAGCAATAATAAGTGAAATATTAACGTTAGCTTAAAATTGGAAAAATTAAAAATTTGAATAATTAATTACCACTTTCTTAAAGTTTAGACTATAATTATAAAATTGAGAAAAGTTTTTTTTAAAGTTAACCCTAAAAATAATAATCAAATGAGTAAAAAAGATAATAACCTTAACTTTTGTTTTTGAATGGGATAATAACCTTAACTTTTTTTTTGAAAGGCAATAATAACCTTAACTTAGACTATTATAATTCATTAAATGTCATGATTTTTCAATCTCCATACGTATTACGTCTCACACGTATTAATAACAATGCGAAAAAAGGCAAAATAAATAAATAAAATTAACCAAACCAAGAACAATACTCTTGGAATCAAACATGTGCATTGGTCACCTTCCGATGCCTTGATCAAACAGTGACAAGACCTTTCTAGTCGACATTATGACGGAAAAGTAAAGTGAATTTGAAATATGATTTTTTGAAAAAATAAATCTATAAAAAAGTAAAGATTTACACATGTTTGAATACTTATAAAAATTTTAATAAGAAAGTTGAGTGAATTCTTGTTATAGTGTTTAGTATGTAACAATATTTTATAGAATCTAACTTAATTTTAACTTGTGTTTCTAATTATATCCCTACAAACAGAATAAAAATTGAAATCGTTAAATAAGGAAAATTATAACCTTGAAGATTGTCGATTGAAACTTCTGAACAAAAATATTCAAAATCCAAATACCGGCCGATACCAGAAATTTTAAAAATTAGGAAATTTTTTTTACAAAATTTTCAAATATTTTAAAATTTTAAAGAGGGTGTTGGGATTTAGATTCCAAGGAAAGTGTCACTACTTTCCTTAAATTAGAAAAGTTTTTACTTTCCTAACAATAAAAAAACCGAACCAAACGTAATAATTTAAATTTTAGAAAAAAATTACTTTTCTTAACAACAATCTGTGTCAACCAAACGAGGTTAAGGGACTCAAATAAATCCGATCTGAGACTCTTTGCGCAATCGAACTTGTTGGTTCTCCTAGCTAGCAAGCCATGAAAATTGTCTGGTTTTTGTGTCTTTGGCCTGCCCTTTGCAGGAATCTCCTCCTTGCCCTCTTTAATCTCAATCTTGATTCCACCATCCAATCTTACGGTTATATTCACTTGGCAGGGTGTAGTTTTGTTCTTTCTTTCTTTTGCACTATGTATGTTTCAAGGGAATGGAAAGGAATTGGGAGTAATGGAAAGGAAATTAATTAAATTTCCCTTGTATGGTTAATTAATTAATAAAAGAAAGGAAAGTAAAGAGAGGGAAATTAAACCTCAAAATTTCCCTCTTAATCAAAAAAAAATTTCCGTCCAAAAGTGGATGGAAATGGAGGGAATTAAAAAAATTGACACAATTTTATCAAAAATACCCTTTTAAAATACCTCTTTATAAAAGACTATTTTTCT
>JANIPN010000217.1:64121981-64138295 GCA_027478595.1 Erythroxylum anguifugum | reverse complement strand
CTCTCTCTTTTATTTAGTTACTATTTTTAGTTTTATTTTATAAATTAGTATCTATTTTAAATATATTATAATTATTATACTCAAATTTAATTATATTTGACTTTATTTTTATTTGTTCTTATAAAATTTTCATCTTATTTATTATATTCCGGTTGAATCTTAAACTTTTTCTTCGACCGATTTGATGTCCGGTTCGATTTTTAAACGAAATGTGCGTGAGTTCCGGGAAACTTGGACGTTGTCACATGAAGGCAATGAAGATGCCGAGGTTCAGAACATTGTACTATAGCATCCGATATGGTCGTGTGATTGAGAATGAATCTGATCATAACGATCTTGTAAATGTTCTAAATCTAGTTTAAAAGTCGATTAAATTCAACAAGAAGAAAACAAAAATTCACTAGAAATTTCACACGTAGAGTTTTAATAATACGCAACGTTACTTTAAATCAATTATCTAGTAAAATCTCTTAATCTTAAATAATGTATTTAAAATATATAATTGATAAATTATTGTATTAAAAATTGGAGTTAGTTATTTAACACTAAATATAAATTTGATTAAATTACTACTTATAAATTAGTATATTTTCACTTTTGATCAATTATTTTTTAAATTATTAACATTAAAATAGAGCTCTTGAAATTGAAAGTGATTGCCCTAATTTAGCTATAAAATGTTATCAAATTATTAAAAAATAAAAAAACTTAATTGATCGGTTCAAGTATGAACATTTTAAATTTAATAATTTTTGTTCGATTTTGATTTTTTAATCATATTTAAAAGATTTAAAATTTTTTGATTTTATTATGATAAAATTAAATCTTTTATTTTACGGAATAAATTTTGTTACATTTTGTAAACATTGCAAATTATCAGTAGACGACCATACAACATCACCACCTACACGTTTGGCGTTCTTCCCGACCTTAAGGAACTAAACTCATATCAAATCAAAAGATTACATAAGCCTTTGTTTGGATACTTAATTGCACGAGGGAAAGGAAAGAAAATATTGAGGAAAAAAAAAGAAAAAATAATAGAATAGAAATGTGATTTATTTTCTCTTGTTTGTTTTCTTAATTTATCAAAGAAAAGAATTGAATGGAAGAAAATTTTGTAAGACCTTTATGCTCTTGATTATATAACTTGTTTATCTTTACTTGTTAGATTTAATAAGGATATAATGGTAATTTACTTATAGTAAGGTTATCTTGTCTTCCATTTCTCCTCCTTTCTCTCCAATTTGGTGGGAAATATTTTTAGACCAAATTTTTCTCCTATTCTCCTCCATTCTTTTCCTTTCCTTTTGCTTAATTTTATCCAAACAATGAAATCAATAGAAATGCAATTTCCTTCTTTTCTTTTCCCTTACTTTCCTTTTATCCAAACGCTAAGTTAATCGCAATCTATGAACCTTAACATAAACTAAACCTGATAGTTTAAGTTTCAGTTTTGTCGTCATCATCGTTGAAACTAGAAATCTTTAAGAAACTTCCTGACCTGTTCAAGAGTCACAAACAGCACAATCGTATACGGCCCTTGTCTTGAAATCGTCGGAATAAACCCTTTGTAAAGAGCCATCGGACCTTCAGCTCTCACCGTCTTCACAGCACAGTCCAATGCCCCGCTATACGGCGCCGCAGCGCCTGCATCCACCTTCATGTTCATGACCCTTGTCTTGATCACGTCTACCGGGTTCGATGCAACTGCCGCAACAATCCCGGCGACGAAGCACGTGGGTGCCAAACCCATCACGCATCAATTTGTTTCCCAATATCATTTCTTTCAACTGATCGTATGATGCGAGCTGTGACGCCGTGACAAGCATGGCTCGGTTGATTGTAAGCGACGAGCCTCTCCATAGACTTGTTAGTTGTTACACCTGCTTCCTTCGTCATTTGTTTGATGGCGTCAACTACGCTCTTGTAGTTCCGGCGTTGTGCTGTGCTAGAGGGAGGCGGCCGTCGGCCTGCATGCGAACCATTGCTACGTCTGCTGGGTTCCCGACGGCGGCCCCGATGCCACCAGCGATGAGTCCTGCGGCAATCTTGCTCGATAAAGGCATGACCTTTGTGTTCGGGTTCGTCCATTTTTGTTTCACCATGTCGTAGAGGCCCATACGTGTGGTGGAGTAAAGGGTCTGCCGGAGTACGGTGGCGGACAAGCCGGAGAAAAGGGCAGCAACGCCTTCTTGTTGGACTATACGGACACCGACGGTGGTGAAACCTCCACGTTGTACTGTGGTAGAGGGTGGCGGTGATGTTTGAGGCACGTGGACGTTGGTTGTGGCGGTGGTGGTGTGGATAGAAAGCGCCGGACGTAAGTTAGGGACAGACGGTGAAGGTTTGGTCGTCGCCGGAGTTTCTCCTTGAAGTTGCATGCGAACCTTGATGAGGTCAAGAGGATGTGTGGAGCAACCAGCAACAATGGAAGCTATGTCTCCTTCAACAAACCCTTTCAAACCCATATCTCAATAGCACTATCAAACAATAAATAAATTATGTTCTTAAGCAAAATTTTAAATTGCAAATAATGCTCAATTACAATTTAGAATATTCGGATTAATTTAAAATCCCAAATAAAATAAAACTAAAATTAAAATTAAAAACTTCCTTTTTAATCTTTGAAAGGAAAACAAATGAAAGGATCAGTGAAGTGGTGAAAGAATGGTGGTTTGGACTTTAGACAAAGGTGTGGAGCTGAATGCATTAGCAGTTATATGATAGCTAATCACAAGCAGATTATATTAGCTATTTGTTAGAAATATTTAGCAAAATTAGTTACAGTAAAATCTTGATAAATGAATATTTGATAAATTAATAATCTCGATTAAATAATAATTTTTTTCAGTTCCGACTTGAGCCAATGAGATAAAATAATAACCTCACTAAATGCATAAGATAATAGTTTTTAAAAAATTCCTTGAGGCCTACTGAAAATATAAAATAATAATTCATTAAATAAGCATGAAAATTACATATATAATTCATAAAATAAAGCATTTTCTAAACAATTTTTATTTCAAATTTTATGCTTTCCTAAAATATGTATCTATAGTCAATTGATTATTCTTTTCATGCGAGCTGAATTCAATTTCATCTTGAACTTTTTGGAGGGCATAAACTACATTTGGCACACTCTTCTCATTTTGAAGCAAGTAATTTTTCAAAGTCTTTACGGAAAGAAAAGCTTCTTCTGGAGAAACATGTGGTATAACATTATTATCATCTGGATCTTGATTGTCACATAATCTTTCATACCCATTACTCCTTGAATAATTTCTTTGTGCCTTTTAACATTGCTATTTGTTATCTCTTTTGATAAATACTATGCTGACCTTTTAAGAGTATTTGATATTGTTGATTGACTAATAGAGAGATCAAACTTTTGTTGAATCCACTGTTGCAAATCTTTTTGACTTGAAGAGGAATACTGACTTTTGTATTTACATAATGTTTTTCTCATCTCATCAGTTAACGTAGACTTTTTTACACCTTTCAAATGAGTAGCCATGGAAAGAAAGAAAGAGCATAAGAGAGATTCACGTCCAAAGAAGAGAGAAAACGTGAATACCCTCTAACTAATGCTAAAGGACCCTATTTATATTGGAGGAGGTCTTATAGGAGATGATTTCTTTTCCAAGTAGAAGTAGGTCTTTCTTTTCTTTTAAAATTAGGATCTTTACAAGGAGATGATTTCTTTTCTAAGTAGAAGTAGGTCTTTCTTTCCTTGTAGAATTAGGATCTTTACAAGGATATGATTTCTTTTCCAAGTAGAACTAGATTTTTTTCTTTCCTTGTCAAATTAGGACCTTTACAAGGGTAGGATTTTTTTTTCCTAAAAATTAAAAATCTTCATTTGTCCAAATCTACATGTCCCCTGACTATTTAGATTGTTCCTGGATCCATTTCTTGCAGTGGAGAACAAGAATCTTCCGAAATATAAAAATCCTAATTGAAATAGGATTTCTTATAGGATTAAGATTTCTACAACTTTGGTCACCTTAGGGTATTTCGACCTCCTCACTTTGAAAATGACATCTAAAAGTCCTAAATCTCCCTCCTTAGCATGATTTTCTTCACTTGACGCTTAAAACACTTGAAATGATAAAATCAATATAAGTCAAGTGATTTAGACATCAAATGAGAATAAAAACTAAGTATAAAAGTATAAAAAGATAAGAGAATATGAGTGCATCATTAAAGTACATGTATCTATTTATAAACTCTATATAGTACTGTGTACTTGAAACAATTCACAACACTTTATATTCTAATGTATCTATATGCACTCTATTTTGAATCACGCTTATCTAAGATTAATAAACTTATTTTTGACAAGATTAATAAACTTAGATACAATGCACCATCATTATTTAATTGTTTATTTATTTTCTTTTCTTAGTTACGGAAAACAATTAATTGTTTAATTTGACAAATATCATGTACAAAATAAAAATTATTCTATAAATTAATAAATATTAATTTATCGATAAATTAATAACATATTCATTTATCGATAAATTAATAACTCCGTATAAGATAATAATTTTTCAGGTCCCAACAATATTCATTTATCAAGGTTTTACTTTAGTATTAATCATTTATGTGTAAAACGACTTATGAGGATATGAATTAAAAAAATTATAAAAAAAACCAATTTATCTTGTCCTTGTAAAATTGATTTTTAACTGTTTCTATTAGTCTAAGTATGTTCAATCATATACAAGAGGTGGTGTATTAGAGCTGAGTGCATCAAAATAAAAGTTATTAATTGATGTATTAATTTACATATAATTATTTTTAATAGAAGTATAATAATTTTTAATTATATAAGGGTAATTAATTTTTATTGATTAATAAATATATGTTTTTTATTTTATTAATAATTAATCATCATCATCACATCTAGTCCGAGTTTCCACAATAAAGAGGGGTCTAAAGAGGTCTGATAGTACGCAACCTTATTTTTACATAATAGAGTGGCTGTTTTCGGTAGACTCACATGCAGATATGACAATAAAAGAGTGATGCAGGTTAAAAAGTAAATAAGTAAATTAGCACACTAAAACATTATGTAAATAAAATTATAATAAATTCATAAATAAACAAAATATAACATATAACTCAACTTTTAAAAAATATTTTAAAACTAAAATATAACAAAATATATCATCTCTTTGTTTTTAGGAAAGCACCAATACCTACAAGCTAAGAGAGCAATAAAGTATCAAAAAAACTCAACTTTGAATCATAAAAAACACGAAAACCTAGAAAAAAAGAACATGTACAAACACAAAACGTTTGAAACCATAAAACCATAATTATTAATAATTAATATTATAATAAAATAAAATATATTAAAATTTTATTAATAATTAATAATCAATATGATAATAAAATAAAACTTTATTCAGTTTTTATTTATTACATAATAATACTTATATATAAGATGATCAACTACTCATATTTTATTTATAACTCATATTTTATGACTAATTGTTAATTAATTTTATTAATAAATAAAATTTATATTTCTACAATTTATCATGCTTAGATATAAATGTATTTTTAAGTATACTAATTTACAAAGTTGTAAAAAAGTTTTTTTTTCTTTACCCTGTGAGCGTTTTCATTTTTGCTAGTCTTTAAACAGCTGAAGCATACCAATCCTCTTTTTTTTTTTGTAATTCTTTACATTATGATTTGATTTTCATTTCATATAATGAATTTTATTTTAATAATGAAATTAACGATTTTTAGGGTGGAAATTAGTCTAATTATTGTTTAGAGTAAAATGAAATTAAAATTATTTTTGATACTAAAATTATGCATAATATTACTTATTTTGATTTAGTATAATCTACCGTAGATAATTGTGCCTGGTGAATTGTTTATCTCATGAGATTTTTGTCGCATCATTATATACAAAGTTGTAATTCTTACCTTGCAAACTAGATTTCAATGATGTTTCGAAACAGTCTAAGCGTTGTAAGAAGCTACATTACATAATATTTCCCAACTTTGATGCTTATGTCTTGGACTATATATCACCCTAGATGCATGTAGTCATCTGCTTGCCATCTTTAAGATCAAGTTCCAACACCTAGCTAGTGACTTGGATGAGAAATGACTTGCATCTATGATCTTCCTTTTTCTCTCATTCCTTCACTTTTATGTTGCAAAAGAGAAGATTTTACAAGATATGTAGGGTTTAGGGTTGAGGAATTGGGTCCGGTCAAAGTCAATTTGGACTTGGGAGGCTGGTCCGACATGTCAAGAACCAGTTGGAAAAAACGACGTTGTTTTGACCTCAAGCCACATTTTTAAGGACACAGACCCAGCCTAGGCCTAACCTATTGTCATCTCTAGTTATCCTCCATAGGACCAAAGGACATTAAAATTTAGAGTCATTACAAAGACCTCTCATGTTCCATAGGCCGATATAAAGAAAAAAATGAACAAGCACTCTACCTGCAGAACTTTTAACATCATTTGACAAGGTAAGTATCTGTTTGTTAACCTAAATTGGGAAGATAACTAAACTCATTTCATTCATTATGAATGAGAGTGCTTAAAATGAAAAGAACAAGTGGCAGAAAAGAACAAGCAAAAACATCCTCTTCTTACCAGTTTCAAGTCCTAGTACAGACCCAAATTTAGCTGTAAGAAGAAATGAAAAAAAGCAAAAACAAAGAGATCTGCAATGTTTCATATGAAAGACCGGTCAGTGCTAGCTTGGTCTAAAGAATTAAAACTCCTTGTCTTGCCATGTCCAGTTCTATCTAATGCGATTAGTGGCAAGTACCTGTCTTTCTTCGAAACATGAGTACTGCATATGTATACATCCCAGTTGCAGCCACCACAAACACTCCAACGTAGACGCAAACAGTAGTAGCGCAAACATACAAGTACCTGAAATCAACGCACATTATCTACTGTTAATCTCCAACGACCTCTCAGCATAGATGCATGTATAAATTTCTTTCTGATGCTGATAGAAGACGAATATAATGTGCTTACACGTACTGTGAGCTACTAGTAGTAAAGTGCAACTTCGGTAAGACTTACTTTGGGGAGAAGACACTCCAGATGAACAAATGGTTCCTCATTAACAACAAAACAATGGTGTATGCAGTCAAGAGAATTGAATTCAAGCCGAGTGGAATCAGACAGGGAAAACCAAGCATCAGCTTGAGAAGATTCCCAAACTCTACATTTTTGGGAGAAGCAAGATAGCTGCCATCCTTCAAGGAGATGTAAATCACCAGGCTAAGAAGAACTAACATGGGGGAAGCATAGGTAATAAGGAACATCAGAATGCCAGAAAGAAAGGATGAGTAACTCGAAAGGCCCTGGAAATAAGTAAAATCGTTAGGAGAAATGGATGGGAATGGTATAGGGTCAAATTACAATCTAAATGATATATCCAAGGGGAGAACAAAATGCACACACAAAATCGGAAGTACGTACAATAAAGGCCCCGGCAACATCAATAGTCGCAAGAGTATTGCTGTTCCCAAGGGCAAAATGGCCAGCCATTCCTGTGTAGTACAACAAAGCAACCTAAGACAGAAAAATAAGCCCCCAATATCAGTGACTGAGATGAAGTTAGCTCTAGAGTCATCAAAACTGAAAATTTGCAACATGAAGGAAGTCATAAGTCAACCTGCAAGTGAACATAAATCCAACATACTTTCAAATCACTGCTATTAGGACATGGCAATTCTTCATCAGCCATTCCAGTTAATTATTTCAAACATTTGCAAGAAATATCTCACATGCTTGGACAGAAAGCAATTCAGAATAAAGGTTAAACAATGTTTTGATAATTTTGGAAAGCTCATTCTTTGTTTCAGATGAGAAAAAATACAATATTAAAGGAATAAACTTAACCTATTTCTCTTCATTGTCAAATATGGCAAAAAGTTGACTATATAACACATATAAAAGAAATTGATACTCAATCTATCTCACAGGAAATAGGAATAGTAGGTAGGGGAATAAGCTGAAATCATAACGATGTAGTCAGGGATGACATAGATCTTCACTTCAAATGTTACACAGAAATAGCCAACAAAGGTAACTGATGAGACAGGAAAAGTTTTAAAAAAAAAAAAACCATTTAATGAAGCATATTGAGACTCCGCCAGAAAAAGAAAAAGAGAGTCAAATATGTATTTTATGTTTTTCTAGCAATCAATTCCTTTCACAGCAGGAAGCCCCAGCTCCCACATTTAAACTAAATGACGGGATAAAATTACATTGTCAAAAGTCAAAACAATCTAATAAAGTGGGTAAGTTAACATGTCATAAATCTTCACTTGCAGAATTGGAATTTGCATCAGTTGAAATTGTAAGCCAATGTGGCATGTATCATTATACCACCATTTGCAAATGCAATTGGACTTCTTGGCTGCTTAATGGGAATTAAGCAGTCCTGGAATCCATATCTAGGTGTCAAATTGGAAGTTTCAACTGTTGGTTTTGATACTAGGCTATATACTATCATTTAGTCGCAAATAATGAATCTTGCATGCAAGCATATGGACATGATAAACGATCTAACCTCAACCCATTCCTTATGCCGTGGACGACTATGATAACTGTAGAGCATTGTAGATAAGATTTGTATGAGAAGCAAAGAGATAGGCATTGCATTGATTGGCTGTTGGAGTAAGAGCTGTAAGAGACACCAAGATAGTATATATGCCAGGCCAATCATATATAAAGAATCTCTAAATTCCACCAAACAGGACTTATATTCAGTGTCAACAGAAACTAAAGTTGACAAGTTACTATGTTGTGTTGAACATGAAGAGACTGAAATAGGCATAAGCCAAGGCAAGCCAACGGAAGTTCCAATGGTAGAAATGCCTAAGAAAGCAAAGATTGCCTGTACCAGTGTAGTATCACCATGACTGGATAACAAAAGCTCATTACTTCCACGCACAATAATATGCCATAGGACCAATAATCCAGGTATCAAGATAAAAACTCCCACTACTTGACAAAATTTTCTTCTGGATTTTAATTGAAAAAGCGCAAATAAGCCCAAGCTGATCACAAAAAGGCCTGAAACAAGCAGGACTGATCTAAGATGGTGACTCCCGGCCTGTTCAAGCCATTTTGATATATCAGGAAGATGGGTCCAGTTTACGCCGCCTTGATGCCAGCCTCTCAAAATCCGTCCAGAAATAAGAAGTAAAAATATAGAACAGAACCGGTAAGTGTTTACACCATTTGGTCCTCTTAATAATTCGAGTAAGTTTACTGCACTTTTCACTGGAAGAGACTGTATTACTTTTCTGAGTAACAACAGGTATGCCGTTGATATCATGAAATGCCAAATATATTGCTCTTCCTCTACCATAGAACTGGAACCCATACTCATAACAAAAATCAGAATTATACCCAAAACAAAAATCTCGTTTATGCACCAACCACGCATCCAATTACTCAGAACAGTAGATTGTTGCTTCTCCCCAGAGTAAACAATTCTGGCCATCCAAATTATGAGGCTCATCAATATCAAGCATGAAATGGTCATTGCCACAACACCAAAAGTAAGTACCCCAACAGGTTTCTGCAAACAATTTCAGAAATATGATAACGAGAGACAAAAGTTGATTATTGTTATGCCATGTTTAGAACCATCAGAAAACATAAGGACCGAAGTTATGTTGTTTTCTGCACATGACACACGTTTCAAGATGGAAAGATGGAAAAGAATTTACATACATCAGTGGCTCTACGTGATAGCCATTCGCTTGAAGTTTTTAGGAACTCATAATATGCTGCAACAGTGGCAGTAGCATGTTCCCTACAGGAAGACCAAGATAGATAACTCAAAATTACGCATAATACCATTGATAGTTAAGCATGAAGGAACGAGGCAATGCAGTTTAATATTTTGATAAATTACAACTGCACTCACCCAAAGGTTTCGTTAGATTTCCAGGAATGATAAAGATCTGAAGCATTCAGATATAAGCAACAAAGAACTTCTCCTATGTGACCGCTACAATTTCCTCTAATCTTCTGACCATTAGCAAGGGCAACATGTACAAAATTTCCACACGATAAATCTGGTAATTGGGCTTTTACTAATCTAAGCAACTGCCAGGAATTCAACTCCAATGCTCTGAGCTTTTTATCATCTGATTTGATCAAGAACAAGGAAAAGAAGCGTATAAATTTCCCATTATTCAAGCATGAGAGGTAACTAAATGTTACAGCTGCTTTCTTTCTCTTCACATTAACTTATTTTAAGCTGACATTTGGAAGGTGCAACTACTCAAATGCACAAAGATACACAACAAAAATGGGCACAGCTGACCTGGCAAAGAATCAAACGGTGCTGAAATCAGGAAACCAACATTGTTTTTCGGAATTGGTACACCAGAAAGAACAGCCAATGTTGGAGTAATGTCAACCTGATCCATTTAACTAGTCAGCTCAGCAATAAAACTTAGTTGTCCAAGGAAAATTGGATAAGAAGAAAGAGAGTTCAACAAAGGATTAATTGGTATAAAGGTTACAAATTGAAAGAGCTAAGGGATTATTTTAAATTCTAGTGCAATTTGTTTTGGTGGCATTGAAGAGTACCATAACATTTATTTATCAATAAACTGGTGACAACTAGTTCGCTAATCATCTAGAAAAATAAAACCCCATTTGAGACATGAGAAAAACTACTGAAGGAACTTGTCAAAATGTAGCATAATTTGCTCACCTGGCTAACAGACTGTATAGTTGCTGATGCATAATCAACGATGATCCTATTCAGGCCAATAAAAAGAACTAAGGAGTCAGTTTCTTCATATGAAGAACCACCGTGGTTGCCATTTTCAGTCATGCCATGATCGCTTACTACCACCTATATAAACAAAAACAGATGCACATATGTTGAAATGTTGAAACAATCATATGAAAGAGCCAAACCTAGCGATGGCACCACCTCATAGTTCCATAATTTTCTCCCCTTAGAGACACTACCAATTAGTCATTCAGAGGTACGACCAATTTGTAGATAACTCAGCATATTTTTCTTTTTCAATATCTTCTTAATCAATTTTCATGAATATTTTGGAAACTTAGATGCTCAAAAAGTGCTATTAATCCCATCTGCTCAAGTATCCTGACTAATGATGGAAGCTGTAAATATTTCGCAGCAAGAATAAAAAATTCTGAGGAGACAGCACAAGCTGAATGCTAGTCCCAACACTTGGATCAGAGGATCTACCTGATGATCTATGAAATCCATCCACTATTTGACTTCGGATGTTTTGAATAGAGAGGTTTATTATTAATGATAGTATTGACACTGGAAAAGAATATGAATTGAGGAAGAACTAACCAAAAGTGTGTTCCTTGCATCATTAACTTGATTCAGGATAGTCCTCAAATGAATCATCTTCACCACTTCATCCATCTCAAAAAGTTTTGGGATCATCAAGACACTGAAGAAGTTGAACACTGATCCAAGTGAAGCTCACAAAATAACAACCAAAATTTCATACTTAAAGAAGTATTAGTGGAACTAGATGAGATAGTACCTGTTGCGGCCACCAATATGCCCAACATGATCCACACCCAGATAATGAAGAATCTAGCAGTATAGCCATTGAAGAATAAAACAAGAAGAAAATATGAATCATCCATCCATCCAAAAAAATGATTAACGCTCAACCACAAAAATTAAAAACTCGTCTATATGGACCCATATAAGAAACATTTTAGGGTATGTTGGTGTCAAAACAGATTTGCTGTTATCAGAGTGACCAGCAAAACACCATGTATTTCAACATATATTGTGCAGGAATATTCTACATAAGAATACAAGGAATAAAATGAGAGATGGCAATGGGCTTGAAAAACACCAATAGGTTAGAGAGTTAATACAAAACAATTTAACAGACTACAAAATACCACTTGAAATAAAATTAAGGAGCAATATTGATGTTATTGAGAATCAATCAAGTAAACACATTTTCGTACACATTTTTCATCACCTTTATCAATTCATTGTTGTATGAAATGTTATATATTATGTGGTTAAGTTCTTTACCATTTAGGCTTGACCCACAAATTATGGTGGCTCGCATTATGTTGTAATCAATACCAAAAATAGCCACCTGAAACACAAAAAACTCGTAGATAAAAATCCATTTTCATTTTAGAGGAGGATCTCGTATAGAAATCCAGGATTTTTCTATCCCACCCATCTACTAGGGAAAAATCTCTCTTCTATGTAAAGAAGCATGTGAAAATAATGCAGATAAACGAATGATCTAGACTTAATACTATGAAGAGTGGATCTTTGCTCAATCACAACTCTGAATAAACTCATGTCACTTTACAAGTAACAGTTTACTCCAGCTTCAAATGCAATCTTACTCAAATTTACATCATTCTGTGTAAGAGACAACAAGAAAATATTGCATCCATAACCTCAACCCTCAGCAACTACTACTCAGAATGTTCAAGAACATGTGAATTACAAAACACTAGACATGATGAAATAATTGAAATTTATTTGATCAGACTCGGATAAAATTATTGATCAACAAAAACATCTGCAGTAATTCCTACGAATGAGGTCACATAGAATAGAATAAAAATGGAAATAAAAACATAAATCAAATCCTAAAACTAGACATGAACAATTAAAGAAAACCCAAGCCATGACCCTCTTAACATCAAAGAAAACAAAGTAATATAGTATTTACAACAGTCAAACTGAATAACCATTGAAAAGAACAAAATGCCTTACTAGAAGATTCCAGTCATCCATGCTGAGTTCATCTTTCAGATGACGAGAAACATTCTGATCTACTTGTATAGTATCTTTAACCTGTAACAAGAACAATATTAAGTAACAATTGAGAATTGATAGAAATAATTTGCTCCTGAATCTTTTCCAGAATAATTAAGAAGCCCAGAACCTATGGCAAACTAAGAGCCAGTAAACATCAATATAAAGAATTGATTTCTTGAGCTTAAATTTTCATTGAAACAGCCCAAATATATCGGTTAGAATAGAAGTGTAATTTCAAGTCATAAGCAAAGAAAAGAATAAACTTTATTATCACATATGAATAACAGTGGAAGATTCTCCTCCTTACACTATTTTTCTATAATCAAGAATGTTAAGAGAATGTATAAGACATTAGAAAATGATAACATAATCTCCACTTATCAAGCACAAAAGCAAGAAATAAAGCAATAAACCTACAAAAAAGCTGCTAACTCCATCGTGTCTCATGAATAATTCTGGAAACAACTTAAGCCACGTTTCATCTCCAAGCATCACCATTTTCCAACCAATTCTAAAAAGTTGACCTGCAATAAAAGTTTCAAACAAGTGATATGCCTCTCACAAAGATATATAAAAGGGATAGCAAATTTTAACCCTTCCCATTTGCCATGATTGAATATATGAAACTTATTTTCTTGTTAATTCAGTCCTAATAGTGTAGAAAAAGAAAGGAACAATGAATTTATTCATGTGTACGACAACAGATATAAGACCGGAAAATGATTGAGTCCTCTTACGTATCATACTTTTATACCGTACTACCCTCTTACTTATACTAAAAGTCTTCCTACCCTAAATCAATGAGACTAAAATCCGATGACACAAACTTATTGATGAGATCTTTTGCATTTAACACAAATGACTATATTGTTGTTGTTATATTCTTGAAAGTAAAGTTTCAATAAGAAACAACGGAGTTAAAGCATTAAAATAGGGACAAATAACAAGTTGACAGGCAAAATGATCTATTTAGGAAAAAAACAACTGAAGCATTCATCTTGACACTAAAACTTTGACTATTTCAACTAACCAAGAAGATTATCATCTAGTAGAGCCTGAGTATTAAAGTTGAAAGCCACGTCTAAGAATCCTCCAATTGCACCAGAGACCATAGCCTGCAATTGTAATATAATAATCTCGATTAAGAAGTACGTCTTGATGGAATTATGCCTTCCTGCACATAAAAGGAGCTACTGAGCTACAATTACCTTTAAACGAGGCATTGTAACGGTTGGAGGTGCAGCCTTTGCGTGGTAGCCAACTGCCAATCCATTAGATAGTAAAGATTGTAGATAAGGCATGGCTTCCTTCAAATCACTGCGTGGAGGTTTACCGCCCTTTCCGAGAACAAATTCTGCTGGAAGACCATCAATGACCTGAACTGCATATTAGTCCATCCAATGAAATAATAGACATCAATTGCTAAAATCATTCACTTCATCACAAGGTTTATTTGCATACCATCAATATGATCCTGTCAAACAGTGGGGGGATCCCAGAGAGCTCCTGTAAATGATAGATCTGCCTGTCAGGGGACAGTTCAAAGACAAGGAACAAGAAGAAGAAGATGCAAAGCTAGAAGTTCAGCAACTATTCCAGATCTCTAATACATACTTTACATACCACACGGGCTAGAAAACTTCAGTATCATAAAAGGAATGTGCACTCGCTTATTCAAAAGAGTTCTTATAAAAGGACCTTCATCTTAAAGCATAGCAGAATAGAAATTATCAACCAACAAAGAGAAAACTCTTGTTAAA
This sequence comes from Erythroxylum anguifugum, assembly GCA_027478595.1. Classification (NCBI taxonomy): domain Eukaryota; kingdom Viridiplantae; phylum Streptophyta; class Magnoliopsida; order Malpighiales; family Erythroxylaceae; genus Erythroxylum; species Erythroxylum anguifugum. Next base: position 64,123,712 of record JANIPN010000217.1, on the reverse strand, counting down.
GAGGTATTAGTGTTTGAAAAACCATAGATTCGACCGAACATGCCAATGAAATATTTCATTTCAGTTGTCTGCAGCCTTCCGCAGTCAACTTACTCGCCATTAATCGCCAACACTAGGAAATGGGGAAAAAAGTACAATATCTGCTCGATTTCACATTGCACGCATCAAATTCTAGCATGATAAAAGCCACAATCTTTCATATCTGAACCAAACTTGGACATAGTAAAATCACGGAAAGCAAAATAATAAGACAATCACATGAAACAACAATATAGCCTTCAAACATAAATTGAAGTTCCAACCTAACTTTCTCCCACAACATTCATTAACATGTTTGAGAAAGAAAAAAAAAAACAGCTTTCTTGAACTACCCAGAACCCAAATCCACTAAAGTGAATACAAATCACGAGACAATAAAGAATGAAACCTGGTATAGGGACTTGAGCTGCTGAGGAGGAAGATCGTCAGTTGGACGCTCATGGGAACCCGGTGGAAAGAAAGACTCCGGACCACTGCCATTAACGAATCAATCCAAGTTAAATAAAGCAAGAAAAGAACATAAGACAATTAGCAAAAAACAAGCAGGAAAATGAAACCTGGCACCGGAGAGAGCTGGTTTAACAGGAAAGAAACCGAAGACGAAGACTGAGAGACCAATGGACTGGATGAGAATGGCAGTCAACGTAAGAAATGTTAACTTAGTACACGTTAGTTCGGTCATTCTCGGGAAGATCAAACACCACTTTCTATTCCTTCCCTATGTGATCCGGAACAAGAACTAACAGCTTCTGTTTGGTTGGACTCAGCACCTGCCAAAAGACTGGAGTTTTGAAACAGAACAAAATAGTAAGTTAAAAATACTTTAGCAAACGAGAAATTAATGTTTGGGTGAAAGACGCTTATTTACGGAATTGCATTTACATTTTATGCTCAATTTATAACAGTAAAAAAATATTTTTATTTTAATAATTAAATAATAATATATTTTATAAAATAATATCTCAAGAGAGGATTTGTTTAAGAATAGAGTTTAGGTGAAAAAAGATTTGATAAATTTGGAAATTTTCAAACATGTTTATTTTAAATACATTAGACTTTTTAATTTATGAGCAAGGTTTTTTGGCAACAAAAGTTCCCGTGGTTTTAATTTACGGCATAGGTTTTCCTATGGTTGTAATTTTGGCAGAAAAGGTTCCTATGGTTTCAATTAAGGTCAGGATGAGTCCTTTTAACCTGCTATAGCAGGTTCAATTAGTTACGCCCTCTTTCAATGACATGTGTCAATTAGTTATTGGATGAAAAAAAAATTTAACCCATGAAAAAAACTTATATCACCATATACTACTCCACCTTATATCACCGTATGTTTTAGCAGGTTCAGATTTTTTCTTCCACGCCGCTCCAACACCAATATACTACTCGAACCACCGTCGTCATCGTCCACCATTTCTTCCACGTCGCGCCAACACCGTGTACTACTCGAACCACCGTCGTCGTCATCGTCCACCATTTCCACGTTATTTCTTCCATCATTTCTTGTTCGTTTTTTGTCAGAACCGTTGCTCTTCTCATCATCCGTTTATCGTCTTTGTTCGTTCATCGATAGTCTTCTTGTTGTCTGTTCATCATCGAGGTAAGTACTTTGTTTGAGTGTTGTGTTTTGGGTTTTATTTCTGCTTTGAATTTTTTTGTTAAATGGTTTGTTTATGGTCAGTTTTTGGGTGATACTTT
>JANIPN010000217.1:64099526-64114188 GCA_027478595.1 Erythroxylum anguifugum | reverse complement strand
AAGAGAGATTGAGCCTAAGGCTGGAGGTCCTGGTCCTCGAAACCAGATATCTTGTATTCGTTTTATAGAAATCTACAATAGAATACCTATTTTCCTTATCTGTTTTCTGGAATCCTAACATGAAGCTAGCAAAGCTAAGAAACCATAGCCATAAAGTTCAATTTCAAGAGCTAAAACTAGCCAAGATCAGAATTTACAGAATGAAAAAGATGCAGAACAAGAAGACAGCTTCCATGGTAATTTAGAAATGGAATAGGAACATAACCTTAAGCCAAAACTAAGAACTAAGCAAAATATAGCAGATCTGGCCTGTTTCTTTATTAGTATCAATGAAAATACAAACTCAAAATTAGATGATAATAATTACTAACTTCACAGTAGCAATTCCAAGAAAACACATCTAGGATTTAGAAAGAACTGGGAAGCAATTAAAGAATTAAACTTTTACCAGCATCAGAAGCTTGTTCGCGCCATCTGAAATGGCAGCAAGGCCATCATATTGCTCAGGATCAAAATCATTTAGAGCAGCTGTAAGATATTCTCCCGCTGGTGTGGTTTTAACATTCTCAGAACCTAATTTAACCAAAGCAACTGTTCCATGAGTCTTCTCTACAGCAAAAGGAGCATCATCCACAGGGCGTCCTTTATTGCTGCTATCAATCCTGTAGGTTCAATACTAAGCAGCTGTGAGCGTAAGAAAAATAGATGGGAAAATGTATGATGATATATAAAAGAACTAATTGTTTCTACATAATATCACCTTCCCGGATCCCCAACATTGGTGGTTCCTTTGGATAATGGACTGGAGAGCTGAAAGGAGTTAGCGAAATTAGAAATCAATAACTGTAAGACAAACAATAGAAGAGCTACCCAATATTTTAAGCCCCGGTATAGCTCTATGAAATGGAAGCACTACAAGGTAAGGAAGAAATACCCACACATAGTCCATGAAAGCACAATTTTGAATATACCTATATCACTTTCCAGCAAAAACCATAAAAATACACAAACTTCTAAAAAAGCTGTACTAAGACTTTGTTGCACACTTATACAAGAATTTGTTGCACACTTATACAAGACTTTGTTGCACACTTATACACACCTACAAAATCAATAAATACATGAGTGGTTTGAAAAGTCAAAAGAAACAACTTGAGAAAGAAGGTAAGCCATGAGAATATCTACACAAACTCAATGTCTTGAATTACTGGGATCAAGAAAATATATTTCTATCTTCTATTAGTGTGATCCAAACACATGATTTTTGATAAAGGAAAGAGTAGAAACTAAGGCCCAACGTTCTAAACAAAAGTTAAAAAACTTGGGACCTTCACTACTCCACATGCAAAAATCCAATCCAGGAAGGCTTCAGAAGAGTCACCAGCAATACTCCATAAAAGATCTTAACATCGTTTCTCAAGTTACAAGCACCAAAAAAAATTGGAAAGGGGTCAAAAGAGGACGGTATCAATATTCTAGAGAAACTTTGATGAGTTCAAAAAGAAACCTGTGATGATATAGCTGATGATGCTTTTTCTGTTAACCTATCAAACAATTTCTCGTTTTCTTCATGCAATCTCTGCATACACAAAAAGCAGGGAAATTTAATGACATACACTATAACTATTGATTTCTAATTATGTATAATATATATATAAAGAAGTACTAGGACCAAGAGGAACAATATATAAACAAATTTCACATGTGCTATATAAGTGAAACAAGTTGATCTTAAATAGTTTCTCAAGGAAAACAGAGCTGAGTCTCTCTTTGTGCAGGTAAAGGTAATTCAAATGATCAGTAGCTAATAAGTCCCATCATTCACTTCTTCATCTTCAGTTGAGTAAAATAGAACATAACCAGAAAACCATGACTCTCCTTTAATAAGGGTGAGGGTTTGTAATTAGACGATCCCTAGCTTGCATATTCCATCCTGCATTCCCTTTCTTTTTCCACTTTTTTCTATGCATTTCAAATGGAAAGTAGAAATATGGTTATGTTGTTATTGATAGCTCACAGCCTTGTTTTTGTGCAGGTCAACTAGATGTAGTAATTAAGAAATAAACTCAGCTCTCGTAATTTCATGTTAAAGCATGAGATTCCATTTAATTTTGTAGATTAAATAACTCTGTGGGTTTTGTTAAGTGTAGCAGACCTCAATGAGGGTATCACGTTTTTTGAGTTCTTCTTCAAGTTTCTTGGTGACTGCTGAAGTATCCCCATGTTCCTTGGGAATTGATGAAATTCCAGGCAATGATTCTAAGCCAACAGTTGGCATTTCCTGGCCATGGCTAAGGGCTTCACTAAGTTGAGATTCCATGCTTTTAATTTTCGCCTACAACAGAGAGTGAAGGTCAACATTATGATGCAAACATGTACAACAAAGATTAATGACCAACAAAAGAGAACCTGAGAAATGGCAATTACTTCAGAAAGTATGATCTTTCAATCCATCAAATAAATGATAGAAGGTTAAGGAAAACTTAGACCTACTTGATCATCAATAAACTAATTCTGTGAGGTGTTACTCCTTGTAGAGCTTTGAATCAAGAATATTTAAGTTAGAAAGCCAAAATATGTGTTCCAGACCAGAGCCACATTAAACAATTATTAACGAAGTTGTTGAATAACCCACAATTCACACAGAACTCCATGGTCATACATCAGGTTATTATCTGACAGAACACTGTGTTGATGAAATACTAAAATTCCACTCATAGACCTGAGAGTATAAGATTTAAGTATGAACAACCTGCAATGTCTGAATTGTGGAATCTCTTTGTTGTATCTGAAACTTTTGCTCCTGTTCCATCTGTAGTAGTTGAGCTAATTGATTCCGAAGCTGAGCATTTTGCTCCTTTTCTATCTTATGCTTGTCTGCAAGCATGACATTCTCAGACTGCATCAAATAAAAGTAATGAAGTAGCTTAACGTCATGTTGAAGTGGCAGAATAAAAGTCATACAAATGGCGACCAAATTCAGAAAACGTATAGGTCAATAACAGATTGTTGTCAGTCAATGCATATAGAAAAACTTCATTAACTAGAAAGTCTTGTATTCTTCTGTATAAAAAGGTTATCCATAAAGATGAAGAATAGAAAGAAAGCAGGCTACAGTGCAGAAAAGAATCATGAAAATGCCAAGTAACTCTTCAACTCATGACAGAGTGGAACTGTGTACCAAACCCACGAAGTGAAGGGAAAACCTTTAGATCCGATTGCAGTGCGAAAGAAACTTTCCATGCCTTCTGAACTTCATTGAAGAGGAGGACACACTGATCATTTGCATCTTTAATTGTTTGCTTCAGTCCTAAAACCTCCTGTTTCAGATCATGAATTTCCTTTTCTTTCTCATATAACACCTTCCGTGCATCATTTGCCTACAAGAATCATCAAAACTAATAAATAGCCATGCTCCAAACTAGCTACATCGATCAATTATCAAAGTATAACTTTTTAATTACCAATGCTATGACCTCATTTGTTCGATAACAACAAATAAAATGGAAAAGGGACCCTAATCCCTCCCAACTTAAACTATATATCTTTCTGTTTGCAAAACCATTATGGATCTCTCATGAATTTTAACCCGCAATAGTCCCAAATTTTACTAACTTCTCAAACATTCACAATCATGTAATTACTTCCTTAAGCTTGTCTTGCATTAAGGACAGTTGTTGGGAACAAAGTGGTAGCCAGAAGAACATGTTATAAGCAGATCAGAATAATTACTACTAAAAGGATATATTAGAAAAGATACTCACTACATCTCTCCATTTCTTAATTGTATCTCGATTTCCAAGGCTTAATGTAGCATTTCTAGCCCTGGCACAAAAATTGAGGGAGGATAACATCTCAGACATATTTGCAGCATTTGGACACACATTGAGTATCATCAAAGTATTTGAGCTCCCCCCTAAAGAAACATAGGCAAAAATATACTCAACATTGTTTATTAGAAGACAAAAGAGAAAAGCAGGCAGCATGTTAACAAAGGTAGTTCTATGAACTACAGTAGTTAGTAGATCGGATATTTCCAAGTACATTAATGCCAAAAAATACATGCAACATGAAGTTTGGACTTATAGTTGGAATACAACAATATGCAACTCACAATCTGCTCAATGATCACGTATCTAGCCATAATCTACTTGAGATTCTAAAATGTTCATAAACCCTACAAATCAGATTTGAGCAAGATTGCAGAGGTAGAAGGGCACACTGAAAATGGTTTTCCATATAAATTATCCAGCATAACCAAATTCTTCATGCATTATGTACAAAGAGGAAGAACAAATGGAATAGTTTAACCATGATTGGTTTTCAACCTAACTATAACAAGCTAGATGTTCCTTTTTTATGGGGCTCACAAATTACATAATCGCAACTGCAATAGGTATAATAAGAAGAAATACAGTACCTACAGAGTCCGAAAGGATATTTGTTAGCATAGAATTTTCGTAAGGAACAACTTGCTTCCTTGAAGTCAAGGATGATAAAACATCTCCCAACCTACATATGAAACATAAGTTGCAATGAAATAATAGGGACAAATGATTGGAGTATGATGTAAAACACAGTCTATTTGGAACTCAATTTATTGTTGTTGTTACTCGACAAACATTAGTTAATATCCTAATGTCCGCACTGCCTTCCTGTTGTCCCAAATCTCTCTTCTCCATATATCAAAGGGAAGACAATTCTATTCAAAAGAACCAGTTCAAAGGAAGAAAGATGCAATAGGCAATAACTGTCTTAAGCTCTGGCCTCCTCGCTTGGATTCCCAAATTTCATGCATGGCTCTAATGAAATGCTCAGGTAGTTGATAACCAGCACACCAACAGATACTAAATTGACAAAAAATGCCAATGGAAACATACGCTGAAAGTGATTTCATCACATGTAGCAAGTCTGTCACTCGTTCTCCACTATCGTCTTCTGTAATTAAACCTTCACTTCCAGCAAGGTCAACAAGAGAGAGCTTGCTATATAAATTTTCTCCACTGATCAAATTATTATAAAATATGTGTATTGTGACAATCCTGACAATGGGAAAAAGGACAAATATCAATCAGTAATCCCAATTTAGAATCACCTAAATAAATTTCATAATACATAAAATGGTGTGCTTCACATTACGTGCTTAACTAACGTCAATGGTTTAAATCTTCAACCCTGGGAACTATCACCTCTAAACTCCACCTTGATTTCTTTCATATGCGTCATAAATTTATTTCAAATCAACTATGAATTATATGACATAGAAGTTCACATTATGTGCTTAACTAACATCAATGGTTTAAATCTTCAACTATGGGAACTATCACCTCTTAACTCCACCTTGATTTCTTTCAGCCCATGCCATATGTGCCATAAATTTATTTTATATCAACTATGAATTATATGACATAGAAGTTACCTGAACTTCCATCAATTTCTATCAGTCTATCTATTACTATATCTACAGAGTCAATTTTATATGAAAAGCCACTGAATTCAATCACTTCTGCTGTTAGTCTTCAGTTTGAAGTCCTTGCAAGTTCACAGAGATATCGATGCAACGGTCATAATGGCAAGGAATACTAAATTCTATCCTTCCTTTACCTTTTACTGTTCATTTCAATCAACCACAAATCTTAAGTCATTGCTTGAAGATTTAAACACATAAAAAACCATATTGCATCCCCTGGCATAGGGCCATGTGGCTAAAAATGTTTTCTACAACCACTATATTTGGCTTCTAATTTCTAAAGACACCAGTTCCATGTTAAAATGAAATCCAACCCAAACCTTCAAACAATTGGTGGGGCCTGGGAGTAGGCCTCATGTTAAGCTCTTAGGAAATTGAATCCAGTTTCTACCAACTAATACAGAAAAAAATATATTTGCACCTCAATCCTATATTATGTTACCATATAACGACAGCAAAACAGCTAAAAGTACAAAAAAGAACAATATACAACCTATTTTGAAAGATCCAAAACAATATGACATAATATCCTTCATAAACATAATTTTGTTTTTATTTTATAGCTAACAGTTGTGCCAAATAATATGCATATAAGCACTGTTGAGATTTATTTAAGCATAACCAATAAATTTAGCGTTCAAGTCTATATTTTAACAAAATAATATGGCTCCATACTGATGCTAGACACATGCTCGTATCATTTGAACTAGTTTTTCACAATTTAGACTTGTCAGTGCTTACAATATTTTGAAGAAACTTAAAACCCGAAGAACAAGGCTTCAACATGCTTCTTATGTTTAATTAGATAAGATCAGGGGCAGTACTCTAACAACAAACAAGTATGTATTACAGAAGCAACGAGAGTATAGGACGTACAAATGAGAAACATCGAATTTTGATTCATCATCTCCCCGTCTAAGAAATGCAGTTTTCAAGACTCTAGAGAAGTCCAATGGATTATCAACCTTTTCTTGCACAAGCTCCACAAAAGATTCAGCTGATCCCATTTTGATCTTTTGCAAATTGATACCAGACTCCGAAAGCAAATCCCTTATCTATACAAGTGAAAAAGGCACATCTATTAGAGAGCTCATGATTTATTATCCTCAATTCAATTACAAAAGGGAAGAGTAAACTTTGAGAAAAGATAAGTATGGTTAAGCTAAATAAAGAACACAAGGAACCTGTTCGTTGTAGAGCTCACAAATAGTAACTGAGAAATTGAATCGAGAAGTAGAAGTTGAATCTGAGTTAGCTAAGTCAAACAATTCCTCAAAGCAACGAGCATATAAACCCCGATCATGACTAGATCCTTGCTGAGAAGAGTGAAACCATGTTAGAGAAGTCATTCAACATGCAAAATGATGGAAAATGAAAATAAAGATTTACATGCAAACTAACATACACTTATGCATTTTACATATATAATATGTGTCAAAGGTGTTATTGACGAGCGTTGTCTACACCAATAGGTTCTTAGATGTCTCAAAGGAACCAAAAGCAAAACAAATTCACAGCTCTCAGATCTTGCATCTTAAAGTACATCTTCCTAATATTTTTTGACAAGCAAACAGTACCATAGTGTATGTCTTTCCAGAGCGAGTTTGTCCATAGGCAAAAATAGAAACATTGTATCCATCGAATGCTGACTGCACCAAGGGTTGAACATCACTAAATAGTTCAGCTGCAAAACAAAAATTCGACGTCAGACCTTAAGCAACAAACCTCCATGGTATTGCTGCATCAACTATTAAATATGGGTCAAGAGCCATACTACAGAACCCATCTTCATGGCACCTTTTGGTAACTTTTGGAAATAAGGAATAACTAGGGAATGTTAGGTAACAGAGCAACAACTCAGAACTACAACATAAGAACCAATGTATGACCTTGTCCAACATGAGGCCCATAAACTCGATCAAATTCAAAATCTTTTTTATAATTGGAAAGGGTTTCATCGCCAGTATTTATGCGGATTGTGCAGTCATCAGGAAACTCAGCAACAGAAGGACCTTCGTCTTCAAATAATGGTCTTGCACGACAATAAACCTTGATGTTTCCTGCAAATTAAAATTTGTCTTTCAAAAAAACAGAAATTTGTAAAAGCTTAATGAAAAATAATCTAATAATAAATGAACAATAATTTTACTAATTCTGGAAAGTGTCTGAAAAAAGAGATTGGGAAGGGAGGGAGGGAGAGAGATTTTGATGTAGAGAGGTTTTGCATACAAACCTTTGGCTGTCAACAATTCGTTGAACAATCTTCTCTTCTCATTGATCAATGGCAATATCCTAGCCTCAGCTTCGAGGACAACTTGATCTGGCATTTATATTGTGTGGACAAGACAATCATGTGAAAAGAACTTTAAAGCATTGACAAGAAGGAGAAAGATGGCCTGCCTAAAATGAAACGTGCAGAAAATTTATAGATTTAGTAATTAATCAGATGTTACACGGTCCTCCCAACAGCTTTTTTCACAATATAGCATTAAACTCAATCTTAAACATTCAATTAATTAAGTAAGCAGTCAAACTGGTAAACATTCTCAAACAGAAGACTGGACTTGCGTGAAAAGTACTAAATATCGAAGATCCGTTGAATAGATAAAAAAATTTACCTAGCTTGAAAGTTTTGGAACCAAGAACACCTAAATAGCGCGTAACTCTTTCAAGTTTTGCATTAGAATACTCTTGTAATTCGACTGCTTCTTGTCTCAACTCCAAGTAATCTTCTTTCACACCCTGCACCAAAGTATCAGTAGAAGTGTTCCCAAAAATCAGAATCAAGAGTTGCATGGCGTGGATATCTCGAGACAGACATAAATTTTCAACCATACCGTAATTACAAAATCCAGAATAAATGTTATGAAATGTTGAGATAGCCTAGGAAATTAAGAGTAGTCACCGACCACTAAAACCAGTAAGCACTGGCCTTATCATCAATGAGCTCAACGTGAATCGTCAAATTCAAAGGGAAAAAAAGAAAAAAAGACAACAAGTAACCGCAAAAACCAAACAACTAACCTTGACTTTATCCTTCAATCTCTGGACTTTGGAGCAGAAAGCCTGCTTGGAGAAGTCAGAGTTCTCACGAGGAAGAGCCGACGCCGCTGTCGAGGAGATCGAGTACCGCCTCATATGCTTGTGGTCCTCCTCCAGCTCCGGCGTGGCCAATGACTTCCTCGGCTCGAAGCCACTCACGTCCCAGCTCCACCTGTTCCTCTGGTCCGCCATCAGAAGAATCCTAAGCTCTCACCTTCTACACTCTTCTTCTTCTTCTTCTTCCCTCGGGAACCCCAAACACACACTCCCTCTTATCTCCCCATAGGATCGAGATCATCGATTCATTTTGTTCACTACTTGAGAGTGTATCGTTTAGTTGCGGGCTCTGGATTTAATTTTGAATGGTTCAGGTGGAGTTTCTGATTTCCGCGAAGATACGGCGCCGTGCTGGGAAGGGGATGTTTGGCTCTAAAGAGATATGTAGTACGAGTGCACTCGAGCGCGACCTTTAACTGATTGATCATTTGGCCCATACGCCATACAAAATTTAATCTTATAGGAATTTAAAAATTAATGAATATAAATAATTTTTATTTTTATATCCGAAAACATCATTCGTGCTCCATTTTTAATAAAACACCCTCTAAGTGTATTATGATTTAGTAAGACATCACATTAATAAAGTTATCTCTATAATATTAATATGTTTTTGTAAAATATTATTAATAAGAATTATATTACATATTGCTTTATAAACATAAATATTAAGACTTTATTTAAAAATTTTATAAAAATAATTCATACTCTTAAAATCTTGTTTTTTTACTTTTATGAAAAGTGATGATTTATATTTCGAACTCTGACTCAATTTATAATACTTGACCAAAATTTAGATTTCAATACGATTAAATTGTATGGTTAAACATGCTTGTTGTGAGTGATTCAGCACTCTCATTCTTTAATTAGAGGTCTCGAGTTCGAACTTTGATAATGGATAAATCTATTAAGCCAGTACTTTACCCCTTACAAGCTGACCCGAAGTCAGTAAGAATTAGTCTGAGTGTAGATGACTTAAAGGCGTCTTCCCACAGTTAAGACCCTCGTGGAACATCTCACAGGTAAACCAAGAAAAAAAAGTAAGAATGAGTTTAGTGATAGGTTGGGTTGGATCAAACCATCCTTTTAAGAGACACTTCGAGTTCGATCGAATTTGAGCAATACGGTCTAATGTTTATATTATTAAAAATAAAATTATTTTGGTTTAACTTAAAATCTTATATTTTTAAATTTAAAGGCTAAAATAATATTATTTTAGTTTTTAAATTTAAAATAAAACAATGTTGTGTTGTAAAAGAGAATTTAAACCATTTCGAGTATCAAATTTTAAAATTATACGAGTCATTTGGAAATAATTATTTTGTTAATTAAGAGGAAGACTGTGTATTATTAGACTATCACAAACCTCTCGTGTTAACGAAATTATTACTAAGAGTTGTTGTTACTGTTAAGTCTGCCATCAAATTGAATCAAACTAAATTTATTAATTTTGAGTGAAGGTATGTCAATTTATTAATAATTTATTTGATGCGAGGATTATAAATATACTTAAAATATAACGGTTGCACATTTATCATGTTAACTAGTACAAAATTATCACATTAAAAGCAGAATAATTAATGTTTAACTTTTCTTTGAAGTGAAGTTAGTAACGTCACTTTTGCATTTACTACAGTCCAGTACTCATTGAACAAGACGTGCCAGCTAACCAGCCTTAGCCAGCTCCACATTCACTTACTGTGGTCCTGTAAATATTAATTAATAATATATTTAATACATATTTATAAAAAATTTGACAAGTGGCAACTGAATATTTGCAATGGATTTTCCCAATTTCTAAGAATATATTATGGAGTTTCTTGACTAGAAGCTAGGCCAATGCTTCAATATTACTGTTAAGGAGATTGAGATTGGTTGTACTTTTCTTAAATTTTGAATTAAGATTTTAAAAATTTTGTATCATTTGAAAAATGAATATGCTTTTGTTTATAATTAGTGACAAAATTAACAAAACAATTGTGAATATTATGCTTTTATTTAAATTTAGAGGCATAACATTTATTAAAACAATTGTGAATATTTTACTAAATATGAGGAATTTTTAGTATATTAAACTATAAAAATTAAAAGTAAGTTAAATTATTAGATAAAAATATATTTTTATCAAATTATTATTTGTGTGGTGACCTCCACTTCTCTCCAAAGTGACCCAAACTTGAACTTATTAGTGTCTGTTTTGATTGACTTATATCAGTAAAGCTTTTATTAGTAGAGCTTTTCTAAAAAGAGTTTTTCTAAGAGGTCGATTGACTATTTGACTGTCATTTTAAGAAGAGTTTTTTTTAAGTATTTCATACAATAGACTGTTTGGCAACATAAAAATAAAATGTACTTTTAATTTTAACTATATTTTATTTTGTAATAAAAATTATTTGAAATATATTAAACAATATGCAAAGTACAATATATTAATTATTATATGATTTTAAACCATATAAAACATAAATAAAATATATATAATCAAATCTTTTACATGGATTATAATATAAATAAAACTAATATAAAAAATAAATATTAAAATATATAAAAAGTTAAATAATATTATATAAATCTCAAAATAAAACGTGAAAATGTGTTTTGGGTATTATAGGAATTATATGTAAAACATAAAGGTAAATAGGACTAAAAACTAGGCTCATTAATTGATCTGAAAAATCTACTTGAAAAGGTGTTTTTTTTTTTACTCCAAATTTGAGTTTCTCAAGAAGCTGTATTTAAGCTTCCAAAATTGTCATTTTTATGAAAAAAAGTGTTTTTAAATTTTACAGGCAAACACTCAATTCTGAAAAAAAGTGTTTTGAAAGATAAGAGTCTCGTGTTACATCTCATTCTATTTTAAACAGTAAAAATGATAAACCTCCAATTCTGGAAGTTTATGATGGAATGTAAAATGATAAACAACTTTACGTTATATTATATTATAAATTCTTCATTCAAACAACATTTCACTATATTACATTATGAACTCTTCTATCACTCCCAAACAACAATTTTCTAATATTATATTCATTTACATTCCATTTCATTATAAACTATTCAATTTCATAAAAAACTTTACGTCTAACTAATCATACTCTAAAGCATGATTTCACTTAGTAAGTTCAAAAAGGAAAAAGTTTAAAAGTTATAATTCAAGTTTGAGACCAATTTTACTTAATTTAAAATCAATAAAATATATTTAGTATAATCAAATTTAAATTTTAGGGTCAGCCAAAAGTATGACCTGAATTACTCAAATTTTAAGTCAAAATATTTTTGATGAAATATTAAAATTTTCTAAAATGTCCTATTTTAGGTGATCCAATTGAATTTAAACTATTATTAAATTTAGGTTTAAAATTTCGCTTAAGATCTTGATTTTTCCTAAAATAATATTATTTTAGATTATGTATAAAACTTTACTAACTTTTAAGTCAATCGATTCAATCTCTATTATATTAATTGGGATGGGCAGGACGGACTCTGATTTAATTACCATCTCCAGATTTAAGTGGACTTGGACTCGGATCCAATTACCTATAACCAGATTTAAGCGGACTCGAAAAATACTATAGATAAAATAGAATACATTGCACTAGAAAAATGTAGGCATCTGAGTTTGTGAGCAGAGGCAAGGCAAGCGTGTGGGTGGGTACGCCACGGCAGGTGCCGTCCCGTCAACATCGGAGCAATCAATGTTCTGTAAGAGAATAGAATCCAACTTACCGCTTCATAACCAGTTGCATATTTCGTACCATATTGCAAAGTATTTAATAATATTGAGAATATAATAAATTAGTTATACGGATTAAAATTAATTATTAGGATGTGACATGACAGAGTAGTCTATGTATAATAGGATGTGACATGATTTACCAATCCATGTAGAACCGTAGAGCTTTTTATATACATAAAATTTTAGATTATTAATACACTTAAAATTATTAAATACATACTTGTAAATAATAAAAATAAATTCACTTTAATTTATTTATTAATATTGTATAAATATTTTTTCATAAAACACAGTGAATATAACATATTATGAACAAAAAAAATTTATTGACTTTTAATTTGAAAAATAAATTTAAAATTTATATGATTTTATAGAGTTATATACAAATTAAATTAAAATTTTTATTTTTATTTTTAAAATTTATAGAGTTATGTACAAATTAAATTAAAATTTATTTAAAACAATCTCTATTCTAATTAGAAATAAAGTTACTTACTTCTTGACTTTTCTAAACTTTGCATTTAAGCAAAATTTTTATTAAGATATTATTGTTATTAATATTGATATAAATAAACGGTTATTTAACTATTTTCATCAAATAAGGTATATATGTTAAGACTATAAAAAAAGAAAAATGAATTTTCTTATTGAATTGTGATTTTAAATATATTATTAAACTTTTAAGGAGCTAGTTATAAGTTTATCAAAGCAAGGTATTATTTTCAATTTAATCAAAATGTCAATTTTCATTTATATGTGCAAGAAATTGAATTGATAGTTTCCTTATGAAAATTAAAAGAATAAAAAGTGTATTTTAAATCTCAAAATTTACAATATAATATAAAACAGATATAATTTTTTGAAACATTCAAACTTAATAATAACATTTTTAGAACGAGATGAAAATTGTAATGGGTTAGCTCTCTTGATTGTTGTGCGGAAACATTAATAAATTCGGAGTAAAAATAAAATAACAAGAAGAACACCAAGATTTTTATACTGATTCGGCAATACTTACGTTCAGTTTGGAAACGACTGAGTAGTATTTCACTATAATCAACGAGAGCATACAATAGTATTTATCACTCAATTTCTCAAAATACCCAAATTAACCCAAAAGAGAAAAAAAAAAACCTTCAGAACTCTCTCTTTTCTCTCGAAGTTGTGGCTCTCCCTCTCTTCTGGAAAACTTCTCTACTCTCTCAACCTAAACAACCTCTACTCTCTTCTCCTTCTCATCTCTTTCGTTGTGCTTCTCTTTTATAGAGAATTTCATGGGTGTGAAAGCTAGCTGCGCCACATAAATCCACCGGAAAAAAACAAACCACCATTGTTGAGTCAACGATCACCGAAAGTAAGCTTCAATTTCTGACTTTGAGAAGGTAAGATTTCTGACTTTGCAAGCTTCAATTTCTGACTTTGAGAAGTTGAGATTTCTGACTTTGAGACAATATTCAACAATCTCCACCTTGGCTCAAATCCTCGAAGTGGAATTCCCAATGGTCGTCTCTCAATCCCCTACGGGGCACTCAACAAATTTGACAAATGCCAATCAAGTCTAAGCAATGCTTAAACTTGAGTAACGAAATTGGTTTTGTCAACATATCAGCAGGATTGTCGGCGGTCCCAATCTTCTGAAGAATAATATCTCCCTCATCAATAATCTCACAAACAAAATGGAACCTCACATCAATGTGTTTTGTACGTATTTGATGAACTTGATTCTTTGCTAAATAAATAGTGCTCTAACTATCGCAATGAACATCCACGTGGTCTTGATGGACCCCTAAGTCATCAAGCAACCCTTGAAGCCAGATGGCTTATTTAATAGCTTCTATTACTGCCATGTATTCTGCCTCAGTAGTTGATAAAGAAACTGTAGATTGCAAAGTTGATCTCCAACTCACTGGACCTCCAGTAAGAGTTAATACAAAACCTGTAGTGGACCTACGCTTGTCCAAATTACCTGCATAATCAGAATCTACATATCCAACAACACATTTACCATTAACTTCATCTTGTTGAATTGATAAACCAACATCCACAGTACCCAGAATATACCGTATAATTCATTTCACGACTTGTTAATGCCCTTTTCCTGTATTATGCATATATCTACTGACAATACTAACAACTTGTGGAATATCAGGCCTAGTACACACAATCGCATACATCAAACTACCAACAACACTTGCATATGGAATTTTAGCCATGTAATGTCTCTCCTCGTCTGTGTTAGGAGACATAGAAGCACTAAGGTTGAAATGAGAAGCAAGAGGTGTAATAACCGGTTTTGAATTTTCATTCATCCCGAAACGTTGTAGTACCTTCTTCAAATACTGCTTTTGACACAGACC
>JANIPN010000217.1:64074242-64099426 GCA_027478595.1 Erythroxylum anguifugum | reverse complement strand
TAACTTCACACTGCCACATACCAAAATTATTAGAGCCATTAAATTTATCAACCTCTAATCTTGTAGTAGCGATTGGACTTCTATTGGATGTAGGTGTCGACGATGATGATATTGACTTCCTCTTAACGGACTCGTCTTTATCTCCAGCCATCTACTCATTACTATTCACAAATACGTATTGTTACTGTAGCAAAGACTGTAGCAATGGCACTGTTCGTGGGTACTGTAGCACCAGCACTGTTCATGAGAACTGTAGCACCGACACTATTTACCGACACTATTCATCGACACTGTTCATCGACAGATTTTCACTCTTACAACACCCCAGTCGAAAAAACTAGAGCTCTGATACCACTTGTTGTGCGGAAACGTTAATAAATTTGGAGTAAAACTAAAATAACAAAAAGAACACCAAGATTTTTATACTGGTTCGACAATACCTACGTCCAGTTTAGAGACGATTGAGTATTTCACTATAATCAACGAGAGCATACAATAGTATTTATCACTCAATTTTCCAAAAGAGCCAAATTAACCCAAAAGAGAAAACAAAAAAATATAAATATTTTTTCCCTCTCCCTCCATAACTCTCTCTTTTCTCTCGAAGTTGTGGCTCTCCCTCTCTTCTGGTAAACTTCTCTCCTCTCTCAACCTAAACAACTTCTATTCTCTTCTCCTTCTCATCTCTTTCGTTGTGCTTCTCTTTTATAGAGAATTTTATGGGTGTGAAAGCTAGCTGCACCACCGAAAGTCACCGGAAAAAACAAGCCACCATTGTTGAGCCAATAATCACCGAAAGTAAGTTTCAATTTCTGACTTTGAGAAGGTAAGATTTCTGACATTGCAAGCTTCAATTTCTGACTTTGAGAAGTTAAGATTTTTGACTTTGAGACAATATTCAACGTTGATGTGATATTATTTTATTTTAAAAATAAAATGTGGACCTATTATCACATGATAAGTATAGCTTATTGTTTAAAATATATAAATGTGTGTCTGAAATGTATAAATAGTGATTTCTACTGTCACGTGACTATAGAACCCATTTTGTAGTTAATTAGAAAAATAATTATGTGTAAATGAAGATCATTTTATTTAAAAATATAAAAATATAGTCATATCAACATTGTCATAATATTTAATTGACGGAAAATTAATCCTAATAATTTTTTATTTATTTAGAGTTTGTTCAAAATGTAAATGTTATGATTAAGTTTAAACCTTTCGAAATATTAAGATTGAATTTGTATTTTGTTATAAATTTCAAGTTTAAAATGTAATTTTGAATAAAGTTAAATTTAAAATTGTTGGTGATAAGATGTGCATTGGAAATACAAACTATTATCGCAACTATGCAAATGTGGTGAAATTACATCAAATTATTTGTTCTAGTTATTCTGTTTTAATCCTGTTCCTTTAAATTTTATAAATATATTTGTGTGTGGTTTATATAAATGTATGGATAAGATTTAATAAAATATGATAAGAACACTATAATTAAAATAAAAGATCTGATTCCAGTGGAAACAACCACTATGACTGTTCTGTACAGTCCAAATAAAATTTCTATCTTAAAGAAAAGTGATTTTAAATTTTAAAGTAATAAAATAATATTAATTTCAAATATTACCTTAGGAAATTTAATTAACTAAACAAGTAACATGGCATAAAGAAAACTGGGAATCTTAAGTTTAAAAAAAATATAGACTTAATTTAAAAGTTTAAAATTTTCAAATCTTAATATTATCATTATAAATTTTTAACGATTAACCAAATGTAAAGTAATATTAATCGTTTATCGTTAGCATATATTTTTGTAAAAGCAACACTTCATAAATCTTTTAAGTTAAATTTTAAAATCTATAAAACTATATTTCACAAATAAAATAATAAGTTAAGTTTATATAATTCATATTTAGCTTTTTTAGATTTAAAATGATTGCCCAAGAGAGAAATCAGCTTGAATATTTTTAATATAAAATATTAATTAAGATTGCTTTCTATTTTTTAAAAAATAGAAAGCAATCTTAATTAATATTTTATTTATATAGTTTAGGAATCAACATAAAAATTACTAATTAAAAGAGTTCATTAACTTTTCATCTTATTATTGATCTTTTTATAACAAATATATTAGTAATTATATATTTAAAATATTGTTTGATGAGAAAAATTAGGTGGACCAAAAATGTCAAGTAACATTTTAAAATATATTTCTAATTTTTAATTATAATAATAAAATATTTCACAAATTAATTTTTTTAAAAAACAGAAAACATAATATTGTAATTCATTATTATCTTTACTAAGGAGCCTACTGCGTTCAAATCCAACTGGTGTTTGCTTAATAGGAAAAAACTATTTCATTCCTCCTCTATTCTTATTAGGTTAACATATTGTTTTGTTTGGTTGAAAATATTATACAAATAGATAATTCTAAAATTTAGTTATTCTTAAACTTGCAAAATATTTAAAGACACTCCTTCCCTTATCTTTAGCTATTTTTGAAATGATAGCGGTAAATAATAATAATAGTAATAATAATAATAATAATATAGGTAATAAGATTATAATAGATATTTAGATTTTTTATTAATTTTTTTATCATTTTATATTTATATTTTCAAATCAAATATTAGTATATATTATTATTAAAAAAATTTAAAAATAAACTAAATTAAGTAAAACTCATTTTATTTTATTCCACTTACTCGCTGGGTTGACGGAGATAACTACTAACTTAACTTCCCTCTAATTTAAGAATATTATACATTTGGCCTCACGTGAATTATTTCTATTCAGAACAGTCCTTTTAACCAATTACAGGAAGTAGAAGTGAAATACAGAAGAAAGAACATGCTTGTTTCACTATAAAAGGGATTTTCCATTTTCATGTGTCGCTTTATTGGTGACTTTTTATCTTAATCTCTGAGAAGAACCAAGCAAACAAGCATCAAATTCAACACTCCTTCCCCTAAAAACTGGAACTGCTACTTCAACTTCAAGTACACGTGAAATCTTCGTCAACTGCTCCACCTTCCTTGACCTGCAATCTGTAGGACTTTCATGGCTGATCTCGTTCCTTGGTTCTGGATCTAGGAATACCTGTCCTTTTCTACCTTTCCATAACTAGGGTTTCTCTCAGGTTCCTCGCTAAAGTTTGGAAAATGTTACTTCTCTTTCACTCACCACTTGTTCTTTTGTCTTTTCTCACAGCAACCCTTTTCTTCTCTATGTCTGCTTGTTTGATCTTTGGGTTGTAGGTAAGTGAAAGCTTAGAAAGTTCGAAGCTTTCCGGCGGTTTGGTTGCTGGAGTGGTTAATATATACATATATAGCGAGTTTTAAGTACGGTAATTATGACGAGAGAGAAGATTCAGATCAAGAAGATCGACAACGCTACCGCTAGGCAAGTCACATTTTCGAAACGACGTAGAGGGCTTTTCAAAAAAGCTGAGGAGCTTTCAGTTCTCTGTGATGCTGATGTTGCTCTGATCGTCTTCTCCTCAACCGGCAAGCTGTTCGAGTACTCGAGCTCCAGGTCTTGCCTCTCTTCGCCTTTTTTTTCTGTACTGCGTTCGTTCCTTTTGCCTTTTTTTTTTCTTTTTCCTTTACTTAGTTAATGTGTAACTATGCCTATGTGCGAGCTAGAACTGTGAAGTTTTGGTTGATCTTGAAGAACGAGAAATGCCAAGTAGTGTTCATTCTAGGTGTTATAAATACTATTATGAATTCCCAGTTTCCCTTCTGTTGATCTTCGTGGAGTCTCGAGACTGTAAATTTTTTGTCAATGATATAATACTCTAGTGTCTGTGTCTAGGGATACGTTATGATTACGTAAGATCATACCATTTGATCTTGAAAGTGCTTTTGGTTCTTCATTGAATGTTAATTAAAAGAATCTTTCGAGCTTGGTTGCGTTCTAGCTGATGAGTTTATAATGACTCTTCTTATGAAGCATGAAGGAAATCCTGGAAAGGCATAATTTACATCCGAAGAATCTTCAGAAGCTAGAACAACCATCTCTTGAGTTGCAGGTTTTTACTTTAGCTGCCAAAAACTTCCAGAATTTGTTTTATTCTCATAGTTTGTATGAGATTGCAGATGTTCTGTTACAATCCAATATTTGTGTATTTAGTATTAATTACTTTCTCTTTACTTGATAATCTGATTTTCTTGCTTATTTTCTCTTCATGAAGCTGTTGGAAAACAGCAACTACTCCAGGCTAAACAAGGAAGCTGCAGACAAATGCCACCAGTTGAGGTACTTAGTTCTTCCATTCTTCTTATCTTTACATTACTCTTGATCCCTTCGTCCCTTTAATATTACCTTATCGTGTAAAATTAAAATGTGTAATTTTCAATGTTTAGAAAACCAAACCAATTTAACCGGTTTAATTGTGAAAATCTTGAATTGGCTAATTTCTCGGTTTAGTTTTTAATTTTTCGATTTAACTTAATTTAACAATTTTTGTTGTTAAAAATCAATCAATTAATTAATTAATATAAATTAAAATAACCTAATTAATTTTCATTTAAGAGTTTTTTAATTAAACTTTAAATTTTTTAATAAGTAAGGACAATTTTTTTGCAATCAATTTTCGAATTCTTCAATTTTATTTAATCTTTAGTCAGTTTAATACCGGTTGAATCTTTTAAACCTTATAATTTTTGTCTTACCGGTTTAAATTTCGGTCCGGTTTTGAAAACATTGGTAATTTTTTAAGTTTTAGAATATAATAATTTTCATAAAACTAATATCTTGATGGATGATGAAAACAAATGTATTATTTTGAAATTTTAATAAACTCTTTATAGTGTTTTTGTGAAATAAAACTAAAGTTTTTATACGCTAAGAAAAAGAGTAATTAAAATTCAAAATACTCTTTGTAAATCGTTTTTCTATTATTTTGATTAAAATTTTAAAATTATCTAACATTTAAAACAGGCAGATGAGAGGCGAAGAGCTGCAAGAACTAAACTTGGAAGAACTGCAAATACTGGAGAAGTCTCTTGAAGTTGGATTGAGCCGTGTGATAGAAAAGAAAGTTAGTATACTTATGTGATTTCAATTCACAGATTTTGATTCACTTCAGATCATTTCTGCTAATATTACTGTGTTTTTGGTGTTTCTTCGCAGGGTCAGAAAATTATGAAAGACATTGACGACTTGCAAAGAAAGGTCAGCCACCTCAAATGATCATCCTAGTTGTCTCTATATATTTGATTTCCTGCTATTACAACTAGTTAAGCTGAAATTGCTAAGCCTGCTTCCTAAGTTACTGCATGCTTATTGTTCGATGAAAATTTGTGCAGGGAATGCAACTGACAGAAGAGAACGAGAAGCTAAGACGACAAGTAAGGATACGTCTCTCCCTAAGTTGTTGCATGCGTATATACGTACACTGCATGTTCATGCATGTATAGTATAGGCTTTTTGCAGTTAGCTAAAACAGAAGATGAAGTTTACATTGATTAGGTGGGGAAGTCTCAACCAGATTTGTCTGATCTGTTTCGCTTGTTTTAATGTTAATGCTAATCAATGGAAGTCGGAATTTTGTTTTGAAGGTGATGGAGATATCCGACGGACGAAGACACATTTCAGCGGATTCAGAGAATATGGTTTATGAGGAAGGACAGTCATCAGAGTCAGTAACCAATGTCTGCAACTCCAATGGCGCCCCTCCATACGATCACGAGAGTTCTTATACGTCCCTCAAACTGGGGTTAGTCATAATCTTATCTACATTCTTCAGATTATATCATTTGCAGGTAACTACATGAATCAACTTTAATCAGGCAATGATGCCAAAATTAAAAGCCCATTATGTGTTTCACTTAGTAAAGTAGAGAGGGGTCTGATTATATCAGACTGAGATGAAGAACCATGTTCCTTCCTTCTCATCTCTTTCATTAAGAGCACCACTCTTTGCTATTTGCAAAGAGACAACACCATTAGGGGGCTGAATTTGTAATTGAAACTCGAAATGTCTCCCAAGTCTCAGGTAGAGTGTTCAAAAGCCATAGTCCCAAAACCCCTCATCATCAAAGCTTGATACCCATTCCTAACAGTTGATGCAGGAGTCCTTGAAATAGAAATCCCATCCTTGTATCTCAAATTCATTAGACAATTTAGCAAATACAATGTGTTTTTCCCCGACTTAAGAGGCATACAAGGACACAATCTTGTCCCATAAAGGTCTTTCATGTGTCTCATTAGTAATATGATTATACACATTGTTTTCTACATATTGCCGAATAAAACCACACACTTGTTGATGCTCAAAATTTCAATCCTCATCAGACTTGGAATCCAGCTTCTGAATCACAAACACAGGAAGATGCATATTCTTCACAAATAGCTAATCCTATAATTAGTACCATTTTAAACAGATCATCGTATTTGTATTTATCTCCATCATTCAAGCAAGTCAAACCACTCTAAAACCAAGGCACCATGGGGGAAGGCAATCACGTGATTCGACTATCGTCTCCATATTCGTTCCTTGTTGAACATGACTCTGATACTACTTGTTGCTTTTGAGGAGCCCATTTTCATGGGAGTTCTATATCATGGATTTAGTAAGTATACTCGTGGATTTTGACACCATACTCTAACCCAAAATTTTAATGCGTTAGATTTATGAGTCGTTTTCATTTATATGCCCTTCACTAATTTTATCTTTTCCAATGTGAGATTCTTTCTCACACTTATTCTTCACATTTTTTGTTAATGTAACTGAATGAAGTATAACTCTGCTCATTTTGTTAAAATCTCTTTTTGTAGGTTACCATATTCTGGATAAAGGACGAATTGGGTGGCGGTGTGATTAGTGAGGACATGAATTACAATATCGAAGTTATGTGGAGCATCAACCTTTGTATTAACCGAGTGTAAATCCATTTAAGTTGGCAGCCCTCCCATTCTGTTCGAAGTTAGGCATTTTTTTGTTGTCATCTTTATTTTTGATTTTTTAGAAACTGGCGTTTGAGTACCAAATCTGCCTCCAGAAACGAGTATGATTTACGGTAACCCCCAAAAAACGAACGGTGAATTTGACGTCAATATAAAGGTAATTTGAATATGTCCACTCTTTTAGCCTTAAAAGGTTTAAATCAGTTTTTAAGCTTGTTATTTTTAGTAAGTAGTTTGAAAGTTATCTAATATGTTATCGACGGACGGGCGCTGATTAGCGCTCTCTTTATATTTATACCACCCCGCTGGCTCAAATAAATACTCCGCGACGGTATGGGTTGCCACCCCGCTTGGGCTCAAATAAGTACAACTAACGGTATGGGTTTTAAGCATTCACCTAATCCGTTAGTTAGTGGAGGCCAAACTTGCCCGTAAATGATAGTAAAATTTTGTAACATTCCGAGTGAAGGCATCTAAAATCTTAATCATTGGTCTAATTAGGAAATTTCCGACTGGTATTTTCACTTTCATCGAACCTTTTATGATTCAATCATCCGATTGTGGATATTGTTTAAGGTTGTAATAAGTGAAAAGTGGGACTTGAAAATAAGACCGGGAGATAAGTTTAAATTTAACGAAAACTTCTTTTTTTCAAATCTAACTTACTATATAATCAAATTTTATTTAATTATTGATTAAATATAAATATTAAAAACTTTATATAAGTTTAAGATAACCTTAAATGATGACTCTTGCTGATGTGCAAATGGATCCTTCTTGCCCGATATGTTCCCTTCAAATAGAATCTTGTTCTCATCTCTTTTTCGAGTGCTCCTTTACCTATTCTATTTGGAGAGCTGTTTGTGGCTTATGCTGTTAGATCCGATCTTATGACTCTTCTAGTTATGTGTTTTCCAATGCAGGTTCTAACAAATCTGTCCAACTTACTATTTTAAGGATTTGTTTATATTCTTTTTGGCAAAAGCGCAACTCCCGAAAGTTCCTCTGAGTTTGATATGCTTAATCATTTCTTATGTTCGGGCGATTATCATTGTTTCTCCTTTGATGACCTAATATTGTTTCTATATTTATACCAATTTCCTTTTTCAAAAAATAAACCAATAATTATCTATTCTTAAAAATTAAAGCCAATTCCTTTTTAGTTCACTTAAAGTTCTACATGGAGCCCAGATGAGAATAAATTTACTTCAATAGTACTATATTAATTTTCTTTTTTTTTATAAGTACGATTATATTAATTTTCTTGTAAATAGTTAAAAACTCTAGAATTGGCAGGGGCCGCGCGAACGCAGGCCCCCTCTACCACAAATTATGACGTAGGCTCTCCTACTTTGAGGAGACCTTAGCGAGGCACCCCTCCCAAGTGCAATGGAGGTCACCACCCTAGGCCATGGGCCTTCATGATCACCCATTGACCCCGTCCAGGTAAGTATGTTGGGATGTTGGATTAACATTTTTATTTATATCACCACGCTTTGCCTCAAATGATGCTCGTCACCGGTATGGGTTTAAGCACTCGCCTTTTTTTGATTACGCGCAAACGTACCATGAAATGTCATCTATACCATAAAGATGAAAGTTGAAATATATAAAAAAATGATTAAAATTATAGATTAAAAGAGAAAAATAAATTGAAAATATTAATTTTATGTTTAAATATTTTGAAATAAAATAAAAATTTTATTTTAAATTTAATTTTAATAAATTAAAGTTGATAAAATTTTGGAATTTGTGTATGGCTATTGTTACGTGAGAGTTGTGAAGGTTGTAGTAATGGTGGTAATACTGATGTTCATACCGTTAATGAAGGAGCTTCCCCCTATAGACCAGCTCTCATTCTACTATGTGTTACTTGGCAAAAACAAGAGAAAGAAAAGGAAATAACAAACAAAACATCATCATCAACAATAGTTTCTGAGAAGTAGTATTCTGTCTGTCTCATCAAGATCAGGTTCGAAACAATGGATGAAGAATACGACGTTATAGTTCTCGGAACTGGTCTGAAAGAATGCATTCTCAGTGGTCTGTTGTCCGTTGACGGGCTCAAAGTACAGAGTTTCTAACTTAATTTCCATTTCTGTTAACAGTTTTTAATCCATTTTTGTTGCCATCGACAATGGTTTCTTTGTTTCTCATCCAGTTCCCATTCATATGGAACATTAGGTTTAATTGTAGTTCACTTTGGTCTGTCACATGGAACAGATATGCTAATTGAGAATTCTATCATTGAGACAGGTCTTACATATGGATAGAAATGATTACTATGGAGGAGAATCCACTTCCCTTAACCTCAACCAGGTGATTCTAACATTCAGAAATGTTGTTGGTGATGTCTGGTTTATGTTATAGACAGAGACATTTGTTCACTTCAAATTGTTGATGTTGTAGCTATGGAAGCGATTTAGAGGCGATGAGAAGCCTCCTGAAAGCTTGGGAGCCAGCAGAGACTATAATGTCGACATGATCCCAAAGGTTAATCTTACCTGCTGTTTTTAGCTTGTCATTTACATATAATCATGCCCTCTGGAAAATGATAGGTCTTAGATTGCTTTGTGGAAGGCTCAATGGCCCGATCTGAAATATCTAATTTGGGGCGAATTGGAATGCCTGAACCTAAAATCCTTCTTTTTTAAATTTAATCTTGAGTCTGACTTGAAGCAATATTATTCATTAACTTCGGATCGAACCATTTAACCAAGATTTCATTGGTATTGTCTTACTACCGTAAGAAAGCATGATGTGATCATACTGATGGCAGGCTATTTTCTATGCTTTTTCAGTTCATGATGGCAAATGGCACCCTGGTACGCGTGCTCATCCATACTAGTGTCACTAAATACCTCAATTTCAAAGCTGTCGATGGCAGTTTCGTGTACAACAAGAAGAAGGTTTTGATGCTGAATTACTATTACTTGAAAACTTCTGTGGTTGATTTTTTTCTGGAAAAAAAGGAATCCTCAGGCCAACTTTATCTGCAGATACACAAAGTACCATCTAATGATGTGGAAGCATTGAAATCCTCACTCATGGGACTGTTTGAGAAGCGTCGGGCTCAGAAGTTTTTCGTCTTTGTGCAAGCTTATGATCACAACAACCCCAAAACTCATGAAGGAATGGACCTCACCAAGGTTAAAGCAAAAGAAGTCTTAGCGTACTACCTCTTGCCCCAGTTCCTGTATCTTTACGGTCTACTTCTTGACCAATTAGCTGAGAGAAAAGAAGGGGATTTCTGATAAGAACTTGCTTGGAAACTTCTTATCTGGTGTAGGAAATATGGACTTGATGGTAATACAATCGACTTCATAGGACATGCATTGGCACTTCATTTGGATGATGATTACTTGAATGAGCCTGCTTTGGAATTTTTTAAGAGGATTAAGGTAATACAACCCTTATTACAAGTTCACGTTTAGCTTCTGTAAGTTTGTTTCTGGACTACATTGAACTTCTGCAAGTATCTTCTATTTTGTGACATTCACATGTGTTGGCCTTTAGCTGTACGCGGAGTCTTTGGCACGCTTTCAGGGAGGATCTCCTTATATTTACCCTCTTTATGGGTTGGGAGAGCTACCCCAGGTTTGCTCCTTTTGACAGTTTACCCAATTCCGTGGATTCTTTCTGGTTACTTAAATGAATTTGCTCATATCACCTACAGGCATTTGCTCGTCTGAGTGCGGTATATGGTGGCACATATATGCTCAGCAAACCAGAGTGCAAGGTACACTCAAAACATCCAGTTAGATCATGAGTTTCCTCTGCCCATGTAATGTTGCTGGTTTTCTGCTGCAAATTGTAGGTAGAGTTTGATGCAGATGGGAAGGCCTTTGGGGTGACATCAGAAGGAGAAACTGCGAGAGGAAAAAAGGTTGTGTGTGATCCTTCATACTTGCCTGACAAGGTAAATTTCAATGCATCGCCAATGGCTTCCATGACATGAGAGTCTGAGATAACTCTTCTCAGCAAAAGAAAAAACTCAAACTGATATACACTGTTACTATGCATGTACTTATCAACAGGTAAAGAAGATTGGGAAAGTAACCCGAGCTATATGCATTATGAGTCATCCAATCCCAAATACCAATGACTCTCACTCGGTTCAGGTTATTCTGCCTCAAAAACAACTGGGGCGTAAGTCAGATATGTATGTTTCCTGAATGCATTCTTTGGACTCGAACTTACTTCAGCTGTGCTCGTAGCTTGTTATTAGAAAAGTTTCTGCTTCTTTTTCCATGGGCAATATAAGCAAGTTATTAATGATAAAAGGAGTTAATAATCTACCTCGTGAACAAGTTTGATGATTCAAGATCTTTCAGGTTTTGGATTCTCAATGTACTCTCTACTGGTTTGGCCACTGTCACAGGTACCTATTCTGCTGTTCCTACACCCATAATGTAGCAGCAAAAGGGAAGTACATTGCTTTTGTTACAACAGAAGCGGAGACTGATGATCCTCAAAAGGAACTAAAACCAGGAATAGATCTACTTGGGCCTGTAGATGAAGTATTTTTTGACACTTATGACAGATATGAGCCTGCTAACCAAAGTAGTGAAGACAACTGTTTCATATCCACAGTAAGTTTCATCCTTCAATTTGGTCAGGGTCCCCCTCCATGCAGCTAAACCTTGAATGATTTGAAGAATGCTCAGTATACGTACACTTAAATTCTCTGATTTCTAGCTCCTAATAAAATTCTGTAATTGCAGAGCTATGATGCAACAACACATTTTGAGACCACTGTGCAAGATGTTATAACCATGTACAGCAAGATTACTGGAAAGGTACACAGCTTTTGATTCTGATTAATTACTGTCTTTCTGGTTTCAACTAAGTATCAGCTATGAAGGGAAATTTAGTATAGCTTATAGTTTCTTCTATAACTTGAAGGATTTTCCAAACGAAAGCATGAACTTGGCTCCTTATTATGTTGTTTTGTTTCCTATAGTTAGATATATCACTAGAAGGTATTAAAAAAAAGGACACAAAACACTGCAAATGTGTCAGAATATGAAGTGTTTGGGGTTCTGATTATGGAACTGAGAATACTATTGAATTTGCACTTTGCATGCATGTGCAGACTCTTGACCTCTCCGTGGATCTGAGTGCTGCCAGTGCTGCTGCTGAAGAATAAGAACTGTTGTTTTTTAGAAGCTGGAAGCGGTGGAACAAGTCAGTCAATTTTTTATTTCTCCCGGATTCTCTACCTGCACCTGAATTGGTCATTCTCTGGATTGTTAAGCCTGTACCAAAACGTGATCTCTCTTGTGCAGCAGGAAAGGATTTCTCTTTCAGCTTTGGCAGACATTTGGTGATTATCCGAAGCAATTTAAGTATTCAAAGACTCAAACAGAATTGAGGAATGTTAGACAATATTCTTATTTGTTTGGTTTGCTATTACATCAAAGTCAAGAAGCTCCAAATGGATCCTTCAGGAAAGCTAATGTTTCTCAGATTATAATCAAAATGATTCAATAGGAAGAACATAAAAACAAGTGCTATTCCAGAATGGAGTTTCAGTTATCAGTCTATAAATTATTATTCAGGCAATGTCTAGAATTGTTTCATAGAGCAAAAAGGCCAGAAGCTACTTAATTCCATAAACTTCTTTGATGACTTGACCTGTTTTAAACTAAGAGAAAATTGTTCTGGTGATTAAGGAACCCTGATAAGTAATTTCTAAAAAATAAACAAATTAATGACTCTAAAGTACACATAATGCTTTTTACTTAGCAGTTAAGCAAAATCTATAAGGAAAATCACTACAGAGGTAGAAGTGGCAGCTATGAACACAGTAATGACAAAAGAGTATGCCATATGGGATTTGGTTGCCATTCTACTCTCTCTTTGATTTTGAAAGAGCTTTCTTCCTCTGGCCCAGCATATACGTGAACATGTGAGGACTTCCTGCAATTTAAGATGGAATTCCATCAAAGAAACAGATTATGACAAGCTGAGCCGATAAATGAATGCTAGGTGCTTAGTTCATACCTGGGACGTAAATCCCAAGGACAAGAATTGCAGCATAGAAGTTATCAAAAGAGAAATTCCATGTGTTGGGCATCCTTATACAATACTTTTCAGATTTCTGCAAAAAAACTCGACTTTGTCACTATATGCATATATTTCTGAAAACAGTTTTCAACTGGCAATGGCGTTTAGGGTGTGACTGGTGATAAAGGGAAAAGGAAGCAATTGAATCCTACAACTCTAGGAACTAAATATTAGAGGATCATTAAGGTTCCCCGATATATATGCTTTCTACTCTAAATCCATCTTAGGAATGAGAAAAAACAGAGGAAGATTTCAGAGAAGTCGTTAAGTTTTATGTCAAAGGTGATAAAGAAATCAGGTTAATTAATGATCATGCTGACGTAAACGTAATTGCTCCCATGATTCTTTACCATGTTTAAGCACAGTAAGAATTTATCAACATTTGCTACACACCTAAGCAACACGTTTCATCTACTCATGGTACTCTCAGGTAATAAACAGAGAAATATATTGTGAATTTACAATCAATGAAGTACCTTTATATATGGCAAGGCAAGATATATGAGGCCAACTTCACTACTGATACCAGAGGGGTAAAATATCATAAAGGTGCTATACCTGGATAGCACAAATAGATCATTAGCAAAACAACTAAAAAGAAAATTGTGAAAAGTCCATTTCCTTAGTTTTTTTTTTAATTTTAATAACAGATTTTGATTTTGGGAATTACTATATGAGTTAATGTACCTCCACTTGGCCAATAAGTTCTATGTACATAAATAATACCTAAGCCACATGAGCCATGAAGGTGCTGAACCAAGTGCCTCCTTCATTCCAAAGAAAGAATAGCGTATAATCTGCAAATTTCCCGAGGCTAAATGTTCAGATTGTCCTTGGGAACATGGGTAACTTTTCATCCCAGTCCACCAAGGATGCTTGGTTAGTAGAGAGTAACAGGCAAAATAAATTATGCAAGAATAACATATATCATGAATTACAAGATGAAATCTTGACTAAGATTACTTTAATTCTCTTTACAAATGTGGATCCCACGTAGAATTGGTAATCTGCAATGCATAAAAGTATTTTGTGTTTAAAATTTTGTCAGAAATAAATGAATTTTGCTTTTCCATCACTTTACCAGCCCTTTCAATGTTTCATTTTCTGGCTGTGCACGACGATTTTATGTGGTATTAATGACTTTGCTTTTTATCTTCCTCCACAGTTTTAAAACTGATACCGAGTAATTAAGTAAAGGTTACTGTGCAGAAATAACTATATCAAGCCTTCTCGTTAAAGAAATTTAGTGCCACGATAGGAAAATTATCCCCTTTCTACTCTACTTTGCAGGAAAAATCTGCGTCTGCCACAGAAAATAATACAGTACATTTAAGTATTTGACTTCCACCAGATAGATTAACCCACCAAGACCACTCATGCCTAGAAGCCTTCATTCTACACCACAAATCTTCTCTAAAAATGGCTGCATAGAGGAATCCTAAGGCACAATAGAACAGACTGCTGCCCGATATAAGCAAGGAAAATAATGCTCCTACTTTTCTCTCTTTGATTGATGCATATTTACATTATACTGTACACATATACCTTAATTACAGTACAAAAGGAACAATTTTCCCCATCTACTTTCAGAGTTGCAGTTACTATCGCAGTCTATAAGTTTTGTGCAATAAAACAAACCAAACTAGCATTCAGAATAATAGACAGTTGGTACAGCCAACAACTTTGTCATGGATACTTGCCTCGGTGATTGACCAACTGATGACCAAAGAACTGACAAGAAAATGAGTCCTGACCTGCCAATTGTCCCAAGCTTCTTCTTTGTTAATTCTTATTTCTTTCCAATCAACTAATTTATACATAATTAAGCAATTGTAAAGATAATGGACAGAACAGAGGACTAACCTCAGGGAAGCTATGTAGGATAACCCATGTCACATACAATCTTGAACCTATCTGTGGCAATGTTGCTGACACTGGAGACCTCACCAAACCTTTAAAATGCATACAATAATAATAAAAGCAAAGGTTTCAGAATCATATTTGAACTTTCAAACTCTTTCTAGTACCAACTCTCAGCAAAACAATTATTAAAAATAAGCTAAAAATTAGAAGAAGGAATGAATAAGTACATACCGACTAAACTATGAAGAATCTGATGCAGTAGGAAACCCAAAAGAAAAAAAAAGGATAAGACAAGTTAATATCAGAAAGTAGAAAATAAATTGAAGAACTAAGCACACATTTCAAACACCAGTAAAAGAAGAACGGCAAAATAGTTATAACTAGCACTCTACAATCTCACACCGTACCTCTAAAACAGCTGCGGTTTGAGCGAGCTGGAGTGGTTTCTCAACAGCATCATAGACATGCTCATACCCAGATTCTCCCGAAGTTTTGATCGCAAGAAACAGCACCTGGGCCCTGAAACAATGTCAGAACCTACACAATCAATACCCCAACAAGAGAATAAAAAGCTCGTAACTTTTAACTCGGATCTGGGACAGACGAGCATGTACTTGCCAGCCAATGAAGACTGCCCAGTTGTAGACAGAGAGGTACAAGCGCCGGAGTAGAGATAGAAAACCCGCCATGAGAAAAGAGAAGAAAACCCAGTTAAGAGTAGAGGGAGACGGGTGATCAGTCGAGAAATTAAAGAAATGGACTTTTGTAAGGAAGTGTAGTAGAGATTGGCAATGGACACCAATAGATATGGAGCGGAAGTGACAATCTTAAAGAGATGTTGGGTGACACAGCAGTTAGTTAGCTGCTCAACTAATTATAACGCTTAGCTGTACTATGTAACAGATCTTCTCTTCCCCCACCCTATTTCTCCTGTTCCCATCCTAATTTACAGGTCTATTTATTAAATTGGTATATTTTTATAAAATAAAGTAATACTTGGTTGACATGATTTACAGACTATTGCGTCAATTAAAAAATTTACTCAGTGTATATTTAAAAGATAACAATTGCAAATTTCTCCGTTAAAAAAAAGAACTAAAATGATATTATTTTAATTATTAAAAAAATGATATCATTATGTTTAAATTAATAGGAGGACCATCAATTTAATTAAATCAAATTTAATTCAATGATTTCAAATTGAATAAGATTGGATTAAATCATCAATTTAATAAAAAAGGATAATTTTATTTATTAATTATAAATATATTTGAATTTAAATCATCTAATATTTAATTGTTGAATTATTTGAAAATTAAAAACATAAAATAATATTTTTTTAATTGAGTCTAATTTAATATCATTTTATAACTGATTCCGGACGAGGAGCTACCATTTCATCCCTAATTAAGGCATGAGTAGTTGGCCAGCAATTTATATTGAAAACGACATGTCTTTTAGTGAGTTGGTTAAGGGCAGTTGAGGGATGAACTTCAAATCCTTTTGGACCGAACCTTTAAATTAATTGGACCATCACACTCTGACCCAGGCCCACTTAACTTTCCAATTACACTTGTTCACATGGCCCATCAATTCTGTTTAAAGCAATTTAGGGCTGGGCTTGATTTAAACACTTTTTGGTAGACATCAATGACCTCTAGGGATGACAATGATGGG
Source organism: Erythroxylum anguifugum (assembly GCA_027478595.1). NCBI lineage: Eukaryota > Viridiplantae > Streptophyta > Magnoliopsida > Malpighiales > Erythroxylaceae > Erythroxylum > Erythroxylum anguifugum. The sequence continues at coordinate 64,082,902 of JANIPN010000217.1, read as the reverse complement.
CAGAGGACTGACTCTCTTGGCGAAGGTAGAAGGATTTAGGATCTGAATAGAAGATGTGGCCATAGATTAGTGATGGGCATTGAGCACTGTTAGATTTTGACTAGATATGGACCGGCTTCTTTGGAAGATTCGGTTGGTGTTTGTCTCCTTCCTTCCACGAACCTTACCACACCATTCCTATTTGCTTCACTTTAGATTTATGTGCTTTGAAGCTGTTCTAATGGGTCCTTTTATCAGATCACCCCAATGATGGCCTATGGCATTTAACTTTTGTCTGTATCAGTACATTACTGTAAGCCAACTTGATATGTTGCACAAGAATTTGATATTACTAACCACCGCTAAAAGCAACAAAATAGGTCATAGTTTGGACTTGACAGGAGGCTTGACTGAGTTTTCCATGACACGGGCGACTCAAATCACCGAGGATCTTTACCAATCAGACTTCATTTCAGCACCAACAAGCAGCTCTATGATGACCCACTTTCCAGCTGTGAAAATCTCCATGCCAAAACCTTCGAGAACTACGCTGTCGGTGCTCTAAGGGAGCGAAATAAAAGTTAAAAGAAAATGAAAAAGTACATAAACCACCCAACGTTCCTATCTCCAAAACATTAAAGGTTAAACAACCTCATAATTCTGCAAGAACAGAAGACCACCAACCAAGCATGCCAGCAAGAACTATGTCTATGTACAATAGGAATTGGTAAATGTCATTCTCAGTTTTAACGTACAAATGCTGCAATTACTCTGCTTTTCTGTTATCCTTTTTCGGGCCCTTGAAAGTGACACCACCCTCCATAATGAAACCTCAGCTTCTCTTTGTACAGGTGTCCATGTGAGATGCCTTCACTCGCTTTCTTTCACAGAGTTCCAAGAAAAAGAAAAGGAGTGATGTATAAATAATCAAGAATCTTTTAATTCGTATGATAATGGGTTCTTCTATTGTTAACCATTAGTCCCTGTTTCTCTTCTTGGGGTTTTTTTTTTTTCATTTATTACAAGAATAGCAAGACCCAGAAGCTAGTTTGGAGATTTGAGTGGTGGGTTGAGTTAAAGTTCTGAACTTTGAATGATGGAGCTTCAGAGAAAAGGAGTTCTTGCTGGGCTGTTGGTGCTTCTTTATCCACTTATTTTACCTTCCTTGTTCGGTGCACCGAGTCATGCCTCTCCTTCTACGTTCTCGGTAGGCTTTTTTCTTGTTCAGCTTAAAAATTATAAGGTGTGCTCAAGTCTACTGCATTTTTTAGTTGGATTGTTTCAGTTTTTTCATACTGTAGTTTATGTGCAGTAACTTGACGGAGAGGAAAATATGATGTAGACGAGGACAAGTGACATTAACATGATAAAGTATGCCATTAGATGATTGATAGTGTACTTGGTGTAATACGGGAAATAACTCAGCTAGTGCCATTTGGATTTACTTGCGTTTATGACAGCTTGGAAAGGTTGATTAGTTAACAAGTTTGTTTGGTGAGATCAGTTACTTAGCTAAATCTCAGTTCCCTTGAACTGGGGCTTTAACAAGGTTCTATTGGCAACAATTTTGGAGCTTTCTTACGTTGGAGCAGGGGCGCTAATAATCACAGAACTAACTAAAATGACGTTCTGCTAGGTATAGAAAACTGAAAAAGAAAAGGGTTTGGATGGTTGGATACGGCAGCCACTATTTTGGGCATACTAATTTCCCTGCGTTCTAAACTGAGGATGGGTCTTCAGAGTTGGCTAACCCTCGTGGTGTTGCGAAAGAGGAACTTCATTGATGCGAGGAATTTTCTTTTTGTCTTGGATGGACTAAATTCTGGCCTTTTGTTATTTGAGTTGAATGAGAGGAAACTGAATAGATTTATGAGACAATTATGCTCATATAATGACAAGATATGTACAACCTCTTGAATCGATGCTCATGTTTTCAGCATTTGGGAGTCACTTTGGCAATTGATGTGAATTGTATTGCTTTTGGTGCCAATATTTTGAAAGCTGGCATAATTGTGACAAATTGGTTGCTTTCTGCAGGAATGGAACATTCCCAAGCCTAGGCACTTACGTCTTCTGACGAGTGCTTTACAGGGACAGGGAGAGACTGTAAGCAACAGTTTGTAAAGTAGCTAATCGGATAGTCTTATGAAATTCCTATGATGATGATAAACATGCTTTCTTTCTAACTTTATCAAATGCTCTTTTGATAGTCAAATGAGAAGCAATCAGATCTCTGTGTCCCTTTGGCTGACCAAGGATGGCGGCCATGTGTTGAATCTGGCAATGTCCCTTGTGAGTAATATGAAAGCCTTGATGGTTGAATGAGTTATACTTCTGCATCGTGGTCATTGATTCACTAGAAAAAAGTAACAGTGTGCATCTAAAAGTTCTATTTGTTGTTTTGAACAGCATTACCGGACAAGTCTGAGGGTTATCTTCAAGTGTTTCTTGATGGAGGTCTGAACCAACAAAGGATGGGGGTATGTGTCAAAGATTTTCTATTGTTCTCTAAAATAAAGGAAAGACTGTAACAACTTCACAAGATAGAAAAGATGATTGATCAAATGTTGTGGTCGTGTGCCTTTTGAGAATGTAGTCAAGTACTCACAGTGCGAATTCTTTTATCAATAGATATGCGATGCTGTTGCTGTTGCAAAAATACTTAATGCAACGCTTGTCATCCCACATTTTGAAGTAAATCCTGTTTGGCGAGATTCTAGGTATTGCTTATAATGTGCTTAGTTATTTATCGATATGTTATAGTGTCCTGACATAAGCATTATTCTGAAATTTCTTTCTTTTTCTTCTCTTCACAGCTCATTCATGGATATCTTTGATGTGGACCACTTCATCAATGTGTTGAAGGATGACATTTCTATAGTTAAAGAACTGCCAGACGAATTCTCATGGAGCACAAGGGAGTATTATTCTACGGCTGTTCGAGCTACCCGAATAAAGACAGCACCAGTTCATGCTTCAGCCAACTGGTATTTAGAAAATGTTTTAACTGTAGTTAGGAGGTAAGTGGTTTTCTTGAACCCTTGAACTCTTGAATGTGGTCTAACATGCTTCGATCATGTATATTCCAATATTTTTTCCCAATAAAAATTGACTGTAGGCTCAGAAATCTTCTGTGCCTAATAGTTGAATTCTTGTCCAGACCCAGTGGCAGTATAAATTCTATATTACTCACTAATATTTTACATAAAACTTGATCAAGCATCTTTGAGATTAATAACCTATTCATGTGATCCAGTTATGGCATTGCTGCGATTTCTCCATTCTCTCACCGCTTGACATTTAATAACTTGCCCATGGACATCCAACGACTACGTTGCAAAGTCAACTTTCAAGCATTATCTTTCGTCCCCCACATTCGGGAGCTTGGAGACGCTCTTATTCATCGGCTGCGGTATTCTTCTGTGAGAACTGGCTTACTTGACTCTAACTACCTGAAAGAAACTACAGATTTGATTAATAGTAGAGGTCCTAGGAAGTTTGTTGTGCTGCATCTTCGTTTTGATAAGGTATGTCCCAATAATAGCACTAAGTTTTTCTTGTTTCTGTGGGAACTGTATTTTAACAACTTTTCTGTTTTCTGTGTTCATGCATTAGTGTATGCATTTATTAAGGTGGCCTTTCACTGATATTTAACAATGCAGGATATGGCTGCTCACTCAGCTTGTGATTTTGGTGGCGGGAAAGCTGAGAAATTGGCTTTAGCTAAATACAGACAAGTTATTTGGCAGGGAAGGGTACTGAACTCCCAGTTCACGGATGAAGAATTGAGGAGTCAGGGCCGTTGTCCATTGATGCCCGAAGAGATTGGATTATTGCTTGCAGCTTTAGGCTTTGACAACAGCACTCGTCTATATCTTGCCTCCCACAAGGTCTTTTGTTGAGTTCAATTCAGGCTTGGTCACTTTTAGTGCTGAAAATGGTGTCTAATTAATTTAGACCTACTGAATTGAGTTTAAAGTGTGCCTAGCCATGTTTTTCCAGGTTTATGGTGGGGAAGCTCGGATTTCGACTCTAAGAAAATTGTTCCCACTAATGGAAGACAAAAAGAGTCTTGCCTCTTCAGAGGAACGGGCTCTAATTAAAGGAAAAACTTCTTTGTTGGCTGCAGTTGATTATTATGTTGGCTTGCACAGTGACATCTTCATCTCAGCTTCTCGAGGAAACATGCACAATGCAATGGTGAGCATCTAGCAGTTTTTTCTTCTTTTTCTTCGTCGTCTGAATGGGTGCAGCTTCGTGATGGAAACACATATCGGAGCATTAATTCCGCGTGCGAGGTTTACATATTCTGCATTTGACGCTCTACCTCTCTTCACTCTGCTTTCTTGAATCTTAGAGCATTTCTTTTTTATGACTACAAGTACAACTGCATTGGTTTTGAGGTGATACCATGAATTGCCTGCAAAAGAAAAAAGCATAGCAGTTGGTACAACCTTTGAGCATCAAATTTAAACATGGAATTGAAGATTGAAACACTCCGAAGTTATAAAACATAATTTGACTTCTGTTTGAGATAGACATACAAAATTACTGACTATATGTGCAATGTCTGAGCTGCATATCTATGTAAGGTTAGCTTGTATCTGGAATATCTAAAGCAAAATGACTAAGCTTTGTGATGTACCAACAGGTGGGACATAGAACGTACAAGAACTTGAAGACTGTGAGACCAAACATGGCACTGTTAGGACAACTCTTTCTGAACAAAACTATCAGTTGGTCGGAGTTCCAGAAAGCAGTTGCTGAGGGACATGAAGACAGACAAGGGCAGATCAGAATAAGAAAACCAAAACAATCCATTTATACTTATCCTGCTCCTGATTGCATGTGCAATGCTTAAAGATAATTCATCTGATCTGCATATTCATAATTGGGGTTATAAATAAACAGTTACAATCCTAGGAAGTGGACATAGAAGCTAAGGAATTGATTCATTGTATAATGTTCTCGACTTCTAAACCAGCAAAGTATTACCTGTAATGTAATTCAATTAGTTAAGCCTTGATTGTTGTAAATCTCCATACAAAGATTGAGGTATGATATTTTTATCTAATTTGATCTAAAATGCACCTAGTTATTTTAAATAAAACAATATTATGTTTTATTTTTTAATTTGAAAAAGAAATCCAATGTTTTCGTCTCTATAAAACTTAGTCCAACTCATTACCAAAGTTAAGAATTGTATTATACACTAATTCTATTTCTGTTTTCTTCAAGTAAACATCCATTTTATTAAAATAGAAAGTAATGGAACAGAGAAGATGAGAGATACAGGAAATAAAATGAAGGCTACAAAGTCTCTATCAACTGTTCGCTTTTTTGTGTTCACAAAGTATACATAAATAGAGTGTCATACATATTTCTCTCCTTTTCTTTTTGTTTTTCTTTCTATTTGTATTTCTTTCCATTTGATAGGATTCGTTAGATCTAAAGGCCACTGCTGAAAGCTTGGTTGAAGAGAAGTCTGGTTTGGAACTCGGAGATAATAGGAACCAGGCCAAAGCAGCCATTTGTGCAAAGATGACCACACCCATCATGCACTCGTACCCTCTGGCCAGAGCTTTCACAGAACCACATTTTCATACGTGTTACTATCGGTCTGCAAGCTTCTGCTATCTGATGATTATAACACCATACATGTATGTGTTGTGTTAACAACTGAAGAACTAAGTCGCTATTATAACAACATACAAAGCCAGTGTATTGCCTTCTATTTTTTTTTATCAGAAGGATATTGCTTGCAATTAGGCGCGCGCACACATATATATATATGCACTTACGATGATGCTCCGGCTTCTGACAAAATAGCTTTCCTTGGTGGCCTTTAGGTGATAAACCACAAATCCTGATGGTGATGGGTCAAAGAAAACAGCCAAGAAACCACCAACCACATCGAGAATCTGAGAAGTGTATAGGTTGTTGAATCACCGGCTGCTTTATATATATATATATATACCAAGCAAAACTCCACCGCCCAGACCAAGACTGAACAGCCCTCTGCACCTCCGTTGCTAAAGCTGAGCCTTCATGCACACCGAGGCTCAGGAAAGAAACCTGTTTGTTTGAGCAACTACATGACGAGACCAACATAACGCGTAATAAAGCAGATGGATCAAAAGATAAGAGAGTAACTTGTCCAACAGAGGAATGGGATTGAAAGAGTTGTGTTGATGTTATAAATCAACAAAAATGTTATGAAATTGCATGATACGATGCTTGTCTAGACCTAACAGAGTCAGAGGATATGTGAGCCTTAGTGTTCCTTTCAGGCCTAGAAATCCCATGATTAAGCCTTTGAAAAGTATGCAACTGCTTCTATCCTAAGAAACCTTCTGCACATCCAACCATCAATATCCCATGATTAAGCCTTTGGACAGCATGCGACTGCTTCTATCCTAAGAAGCCTTCTGCACATCCAACCATCAATGGAAATATCCAGCTTTACTAAGAACATCAATTATTTAAGAAATCATAAAGCAAATTAATATGTTAATGTTAAAACATTGTTGCGCCAACTTATATCAACTAAATTAAAGAGAATACCTCTATTTAGCGTCAAGACCAAAAGGCAATAATTTCCAAACAAAATGTTGATCGAGGGATTTGATTTGTTAAGAAATTGGGCATGGTAAAGCCATTTTTTAAATCAAGTTTTGGTTCCAGTTACAGAAGAAGTGGAGAAAAAGAATAGAATCATCCAAAATAAATGACATTTTAGGAATCGCACTTTTCACTTTTCAACATATTTTTCTCTAAAATGTTCTGTTCATGGTGAAGATAGAACCAAGAAGAGGTGACTATTTGGCCAATTCTTTGATGATATCCAAACAAATAGTGCACATTTGCTTGAATGCTTCGTTAATTTCAGTGATAGGAGATTTGATATCATCTCTGTCCTTGAACCCTTCCTCGCATAATTCTGCATCAGCCATAGCAGCTGAGGTCCATAAGATAAGATCATTGTAATTTTTAGCATCCAAAGCTGCCAAAGAGTCCTCAAGCTGATCGATGGCATCTTGGTAATTTTCTGAGCAATCAGTTAGGCATTGCCGGACTGACTCGTCCTCAGTTTGGTTGTAAAATGCAATGAGCTTATCGTGCACTTCTCCACCATGCAGTGATGTAACTTTAAGCGCTCTTTTGGCAAGGCCGGGAAGATCATCCTGATTGCTCCCTGCGAACGTTTCAAGGGTGGATATGCATAAATCCTTGTACCTGGTCTTCTCGCAGGTTTGAGTTATCAATTCAGAGACCTTTTGATCTTTTTTATATTGGGAGGGAATGGCATTAATTGAAGGAAGAATAAGAAGCAGAAGCAGAAGCAGGTAGACGAATGACAAAGGCATGATGGTTTCTGTCTATGGTCTTTTCAAGTAACAGATGAGATAGATCTAGCTTGTTTTATGATTCTCAGCTTTTCATAGGTTTTTATAGAGGTAAATGCAGAAAAGGATTTGTGGTTGAGATTTAAAGTCGGCGAGATGTGCTTATCTATTGAATTCAACTATTTACACGGTCTCTTTGGATCATTTTGTGGGTAATACAGTAACCATAAGTGTATATATATATGTACACTTAACTGATTGACCATAAAATAAGGGACGTAGAGATGAGGTATGTGAGAAAGTTTGTCTTCTTTGATTTGTTGAAGAGCATGACAGTCGTCGTGTATAAATAACCGTTGGAGTTCGGGGTGATGGTAGTAAACAGTATGGCAATGTCTTTATCTCTACCTTTTACCTTTTGTGTTTCAACGAAAGATGTAGTCTCGATATGCTTATCAGACTTCTTGGTTGAATGAAGTTGATACCGAAGATTATCGGTTTATCTAGTATTTGATGGCTTTCTTTTATTCTGCCACCGATAACATGACTAAGACCCACATCGCGTATCGCAAAGCAGTTGCAGCGAAAAATAGAGAATAACTTGTGCTTGAGAGTAATGGGATCGGAAGAGTGGTGTTGACGATGGAGTTGTGATGTCTGAATCCAGGTCTTCCACTCATCAAGCACGTCGTCCATGTCATATGAAGCAGTTTTGAGGTTAAACAGCCAGTTCTTGACAGAAGCCTCCCTCAGTTAACTTCAAGTCTTCAACGTTAACTCCAGTCACCAACTTCACCTTTTCTTTTATAGAACTGACCGCCATGGAGATTTTAACTCCGTCCTCGTATTGCCTCTCCCTTGACAACAAAAGTTTTCTCCAAAACAAGCAGCTGCTGTCTCTTTTCCAAAAAATAATAATCCTACTTTAAAAACGTCCGCAGTCTTAAAACAGCCCACATCCCACTGCGTTTTTGCCCCTCTTTTATTTTTCTGGCTGATCTGTTTTCTCCTTTCATGCTTGCGTTTCGGATTGCTCCTCTCTGCTGCAACGTTTTAGTCTATTCTGCTGTGTACTCTGCATTTTGGACATCCTAGCTGCTAGGGATGGCAACGAGTTTTCAACCCGATTCATATCCGTACTACCTGACCCTAAAAAATGGATATGGATGTTAAAAAATAGGTTTTAAATGGATGTTAAAAAATGGATGTGGATATGGGTCTAATAACAACCCGAACCGGTGGATACCCATACCCGATTCGTTTTCAAATAGCAATTTTTTTTTCAAATAGCAATATTAATTGGTAGTTTGGTACATATGTTATCGATCTTTGAAG
>JANIPN010000217.1:64021009-64039975 GCA_027478595.1 Erythroxylum anguifugum | reverse complement strand
CACGGGTACCCGATGGGGGTCGTACCCCCAACGGGTACGGGTATGGGGGTGCCAAACAAATCCCCGACAGAGATGGGGACAAGTACGGGGGATGGCATACCCGCCCCGTTGCCATCCCTAAAGGACACCAAAGAGTCTATATAAGGAGGAAGTTCAAAACAAAGGGGGAGAACTTCTTCTTCCACTCTTTCTTCTCCAAGTTCTCCTTAATTCTTGCTCCTGTAAAAGCTTGAATATCTCATCCCTTTTTAATGCTTTGGGTTAGTGCCTAAAGCTTCCAAAGCCTTCTCAGATCCCCTCAAAACCAAATCTTCCTACGAGGTTTTGTTATTTGTAATAACCATCACATTTGAGTAAAACCTTTGTCTTTGAGCCCTTTTTCTTTTCTTTCTTTTTCAAAACCCTCACAGTTTATGTAATTCTTCACGTGTATTCAGAAAATTTTGTTTGAAAGTTTAACGCGAGCTAATGTTAGCCTTAATGTGAGTTTATTTGCACTTATTTACTTTTAAGCACAACTTATAGTAGACTAGCTCTACCGATCGTCAATCTTTTGTATTTGCTTTAATATTTGATATTTGCTCTTTCTATTTGCCTATTGCATCTTGTAGCGGCTGACTATGTAGCCCATCAAGATTTAATATTATTTACTTGTTTTAATAACTGCGATATCACTTACGTTGAGTATTATAACATGTAGTGATCGACTTTGTCTCCATCATGTTATTATATTCAATACTTATTTCTAGTTGCTTTAATTTGCTTTAATATTTTCTCATATTTGCTTTATAATATTTGCATATATTGTCTTTTAATGCTTTATTTATGTTAACTTAATAGGAAATACTAATTGGAGACCTTTTTTAGGTTAGAGGAGCAACACCTAGAACTATTAGAATAGGTCCATAGCAACAACAACTTTTTATTTGCAAACCAATGTAGGAATGGGATTAGAACCAATAGGATCTTGAAACGAGTTCTTAAAAAGGTTCTAAAAAGACAAAAAGTCAAGTTAGGATCTAATTATAATTTGCCCAATTTAAGCTTGAAAACTTCTTTACAAAAGTGAGCCTTTGATTGTAATTTAGGTATGATCCTTTGAAAACTTAAGGTTTATCCTTAATTATCCTTAGAGCCCTTCAAAGCTTTTTACAACAACACCTATTAGAAATGTCACGACCCTTTAGAGTTTTCTGCTATATTCCCTCAATTTTTCATTCATAGATAGAAGAAGCATTGTACCTAGTCTGTTGTAAGATATTAGGCTTTTGATCTATGCCTATGTCAGGGGTAATGGGTTTTAGTATTGAGTATATTAATTTAGGTTTATTGAATTCTATTCACTTCACCGAGGGTAAGTGGTCCCGGGAGTTGAGCCTAAGTAGAGATATGGAAGTCCGTTGATTTAGCCTATTCATAACCAAAGGAGTCGATATTATTAGAAAAATGGGTTTCTTTACGAGATCTAAATATATCTCTGGTACATCACCTTTAACACTAATAATAGGATCGTGAACATAGATGACGTAATAATAAAAAACTTTGAAAATTCTATAGATAATTGGGAAATTCTTAAAGTGCAAAAGGATTGAATTTACTAACAATCAAAGTTCGAACTTTTTCAAAAAAAATTATTATATCATTAAAATTGAAGAATGTGATATTCCTTTGTCCACGCCCTTTGAAACCATCTATTTGTTAACCTAAAGCTCAATGAAAAAACATAAAGAAAAAGGTTTTAATTACATTCATATAGGATTAATGCATATGGGAGTGAAGCCCCTTACAAAAGGAGGATTAAAAACTTCCATTCTTATGGTTTTGAGAGATGCTAGCTTCTATAACTTTCAGGATTCCCTGTTAAGTTCCATAGAGTCTAGTTTTTGAATTGAACCAATTTCGTTTAATTGCTATACAAATTTGACCATGACTTTTAGAGACAAAAACATCTTAGATGCCTTAGTTTTGCAAATCAGAACATATAACTACATAATGAACATATGATCCATCAGTATAACTTTGATTTACAAAATCAATTACAAAGCCATGAACATTGCATTTGCATCCAAAGCCCTGATCCATAATTAGAAAGGTAAAACTCTATTCTTACAAACAGATCTAACAAGATCCATTACTATTGTCATAAAATCCATAAAGTGGAAAGACATCAACCTACATGAGGAATGGATACTTGAAGGTGCAATAAATCCAAATCCAGAAGTCTCTTTAAGACCAAACACCAAAATCAAAAAAGTAAAACAATACTTAAACAGAAAGGTAAAATTGTCTTTTACTAGAAAACTTGTGAGTAAAATATTTAATGATAGTGTTTTAACATCAACTATTGACATAGGAAGAGTATATATAATTCTATCTGTGATCAATATCCCTAATAAAGACTTGCTTAGGCATTCAATGCTCAACATCTTGTCTTCAAGCCTCCAAAGATTATATTACAACAAAAACATTTAACAAACTATTTATAAAATTAGTGTGCCACAATCTCCTCCATCATCTCAATCAGTCTCTTGAATCACTACAAATGTGAACAATGAGTTGTACGTCTTAGAAAAAGATTTTGAGGCGAACAAAAAATATTTGCATTATGATTTTTACTCCTTAGAAAATTAAAAAAATGATTTTTAATAACTTCTTAAAGCAATGAAAAATAGATTTAAGAAATATATTATATGTTTGTCAACAACGATAGAGTGCAGATTTTGTTCTTTGATAGGTTTATAATGTACACCCAGGAAAACAACATAGAATATCATTTTAAAGCCATTAACAACAATACTAAAAAAAGGTGTGGGAGAAAAAATTGCAATAAGGAAATTTTCCCTCCTTTCTGTAACTTATGATTCCTTACAAACAAAACATAGTCGTAACATGCCTTTTGAAAACCAGAAATGAAAGTGAAATATGAATCTCAAAGGCATTAAAAATATTATGTGTCGGAACAATTGCATCAACACTTATTTGCATTCTCTAGGTGGACAAGTGTCTATGAATGGAATATCAATAGAATGTCTAAATTCAACATTTTTATGTGCATTAGTGGTCTTATGATTCCTTGATGATTAGCATTGAACCCTGATCTCAGAAAGTCCATAAGGGTTCTTTGATGTCATCCTTGGTTCCTTTCTTCTACCATTGATATCTATGTAACTTCTTGGCTTCTTCCTTTTCCAATCTCCCTCTTTTGTTTGGAGATGTCGAAAACTTGTGTATCTAAAAGTTTGCTTTAACTCCTAGTTGCTCTCATGTTCATGCACCTGCAATCATACAAGAAAAGTGTTAAATCTTTAAGTCAAAACAACTCAAACTGCACTAGATGCTAATTTATCAATCCTTAGTAATGATGCCAAAAACTTGTTGAAGTTTGATTTAAACTTATCTATATCGCTAATATACAAATCATATCTTATAGTATAAAAAGTATTATTCCCATAAGGATTGTACTAGTCACCTAACAATTCTTGTAACACTTTGTTTAAGGTTAACAATATGATAATATAATGAGAAATTAAATTAAATTGATAATTGAATAACCGACAGTGAATAATTGATTAAGCAATGATGAAAATTAGGAATTACTTCTATCCTTATTTGTTTTCACTTCATCTTCTTGATTTAACACTAATCGACCATAGATATTTAATAATTAAGATTACCCTCTCTCGAGATCTAACTAAGTAATCTCAATTAAATAGATATAAATTGAATTGTGACCTCTCGATCTATCAAAACTCCTCTTAGCCATCCAATTAAATTTGAAGCAATCCTATGGATAACTAATAAACAATTAAAATCTATCTTCAATTACCTATTAATTTGATGTTTATAGATCTATTATAGTACCAACTCTCACTACGCAACACAACACAGATGATTCAACCTAATCTCTTGATTCAAATTGAATATAAAACAATAAATATCATAAACTATATTCTACTAAAACAAGAATATAAAAGTTTAACAAATAATTCAAGAGTAATCCCCGATGGAAGTTTAGCTATCCATATCCAACATATATCTCAATGGATTCATCAATAACATTCAACAACAAGGAAATAAAAGAAAATAGTAGAAGTTTGGATTTTGAATGTCTTCATTTCTTTCACCTTAAGCTGGAAAATTTTGTACCTTGTGTTCTTCAATAGTTTGAACTCTTTGATCTCCTGTTTGAAGTTTCCAGCTACTTCTTTGATTTTTTTTCCTTTTCCTTTTTATACTCTTGATCCTCCTATGGTTTCTCCACTTGTTTTTTCCTTCCAAAATCATCAAAAATACAAAAATCTTGTGACTTAAAATTATGGCATTTGCATGATCATGCACAACTTCCTACACATTCTCTCTATTACAATCATGCATGGTATGCACGATTATGACAGAAGATTCAGCAAACTTCCTGCTGCCCTAATGCATAATGATTGTGGTCCAACTTGTTTTCTAGCTCCTTCTTCATCTTTTCTTCAATTTTTCTGTCTCCACTCATTATCAACATGTTAACCATCACTTAAAGCATATAATTAAGATCAAAATTTTTCCCTGATCAATAATAATCAAACAAAACACACAAAATACTAACAAAAACATAAATTTAAGTTCTAAACACATGATTATCACATTAAAAAACACTTAAAAACAAACTTTAAAGCTTACAAAACAAATTATAATTTACAATTGGTAACTTTCCTACACTTAAACTTTTGCTTGTCCCAAAGCAACACTAAAACTACAAAACAAAACAAACACAGAACACTCAATCACATAGTCATGCAACAATGCAATAATATTATAATGGCATAAAAATTTATGAAATTAACTTAGCCACAAACATCAATCATTCAAAAGTTTCAACACTCTAACATGTTCCATTTATATTCAAGTGCTTTGATTTAAATATATATTTTAACCAAAATATTGACACACATATTTATACACCTATGACACAAGTATGTAATTATTTTTTAACAAATTGAAAAGGTAAGTCACCACAAAATAACTATTCATAGAAATTTCTTGACCCATAAAAGGAAGATCAATTTGTTCACTTTTATTGAGAATACCATAGCGTTTAGATTTTATTTAACGATCGCTCGGTCTTTTGATACGAAGATAAATACCTTGTCATAAATATCCCTCAATTACTCAACTAGATTGCGATCTATCAAGTTTGGTTGGACTGTCATTCTAGCTTTTTGACGTGAAGACAAATATTTTGTTATGAATGTCTTTTGGTTACTCAGTTATATTACAATACACAACTCGCCACCATATCTATTCTTTACCTAATTTTTTTAAAAGGGCCAACGGAATAGGAAATTCATTTAATACATTTATCCCATGAGAGTATTAATGATACCTATCAATTTTAATAAATTTAATTATAAATAAATCCAAACAAGTTTTATAAATGACAAGTTATAAATTTACAACACCTTTAATATTTAACATTTAACCTTTAATATAGCCAAATAGTTTCATCTAATAATTATTCTAAGTAACATAGGGGTAAGAGGCTAATTATTATAAATGACAAATAATATTTTTTATCTGTAATAATCCAATTCTTGCTAAGTTAATATTTAAAAACAAAAAAGAGAGTAAACTCAATTTTAATAAGCTCTCTTGTCCTAATACATACATTCATTTTTAATTATTTTCTTTTGAAAAGAAGTGAAGAAATAATTTTCTTTTTTATTAAAAAATTTAGATAAATATTTTAATATTTTAAATTATTGAAAAATTATTTTTAGTTTCTAATTTTTAATTAAAAAAACAATAAAATATATGCCACATAAATATAATAGGTAAATTAATTAATATGATAAATTAAATTAAATTAATAATTAATAATTAATTGATTTACATATAATATAATATTATTTATGTTAGGTTGAGTGTATATTATTATTACATGCGCGTTAAGCTTCGGATAAAATTGGATTAAAAATACGATGAAACCTCCGGTGCTTTGACCGGACATGTCTTGTCGTTCTCCTCCAAACTTCTCCTGCAAAACCCTTAAACCCTAGTTGTGGCAACCATGCTATAACGCCTCCCACCCTTCGCTTTCTCTCCCTCTCTCGTGGGAACAATATCAAAAGACCCCCAACCCAAAGCCCGTTTATCTCTTCATGTTTCCTATTTTAAGAATGAGGTCTCTTATGTCCCCCACCTTCTCATTACCCCGACCTCCTCTCTTCCTCGTTGTACCCTCTAAAAGATTCAGTTTTGTCTCTAACCCAATTGATTCCACAGCTATCCCACTCAAGTCCAACATGCTTTCAGCCAAATCCTTGGTTTTTCATTCTTATAACAAAGGTCTTCAATCACAACCCTCGTGTCATTTCTCCTCCTCGCCTTCTGGCGCAATTCATGTGATTGTGGGTCCCATGTTCGCCGGCAAAACTAGCACTCTTCTTCAGCGCATTCACTCGGAAACCGAACTTGGCAGGTATTTGTTGTTCCTTTTGTAACTTGGGCTTAGGTTAAAGTTCTGCTCTTTGGCTCCATTTTTTGTATCTTTGTATTTCTAATTATGTCATGTGTGATATAGCTTTGGTCTAGTGTCATGTTTGACTCTTAAATCGTGAGGAATCTGGATTTTTATTGCGTTAATTCTTAATATGGTATAATGGGTGACATTTTCGGGAGTATTTCCTACTTCATTGAGGAATGTGGTTATGCGAACATAGATATTACCAGCTTGCAGGTTAATGCATGCCCCCAGTTGAATAAAAAGTTGAAGGATCTTTGTTTCTCGGGAAGATTGAGCGAACCTGTGAGGCTCTCATTGCTTGCAGGTTGGAGTGTTGAACATGGGACTTGTGCTTTTTTGTTGCAAGAATGGATATTCACGAAAAAGTATGAGAAAGGGAGAAGAATTCACATTCAAATGGTTATTGTTGATTACATTCTTGATGAATACCTGAAGACAAAATTGCTCATCTTGCATGTTAAATTTGGGGTTTGAAGACTGGGCATGTTTTGTTTGAAAAGTTGATAAATAAAAGCTTGATTTTTCAGAATGCAATGACTGCCAGCTATAGGCAGAAGGGGCTTGAAGAAATGGGATTGATTCCACATTTGACGAGGAGGCATTATGGCTTAAGATCAGATTAATATAACTTTGCATCAACTTCTAGAGTCTGTACTGCTCTGCCAATTTTGATACATCGAAAGCAAGTTCTTGCCCTTATGATGAAATGTTGTTGTCAATAGTGTCCTCAGGAATGTGTTTGAAGTGAAGCAATCTTTCTGATGCACGTAAGGTCTTTAATAAATCATTGAACCAAAATGTAGTTATCTGGACTTCTTTGATATGTGGGTATGGCCAAGATGGAAGGGTTGTGGATGTCTTGGAGTTATTTCATAGGACAAAAGATGGGAGTTTTAAACCAAATTATTTTACTTTTATGGCTGTCATTTCTGCTTGTAGTGAGGTTTCATCAATAAAAGTTTGGAACATTTCTCTTCGATGGAGAAGGATTACAGTGTTCAGCACTAGAGGGAAGCATATTTCAATGATGGTTGATCTACTTGTTCCTGCAGGGAGGTGCCAAGAAGCCTACAACTTTGTTATAAAGTCACCTTCCAGTTATAATGGGTACTCTATTTGGTCCTTGTAGAACTTATGGAAATATGAACCCACTGAAGCTTGCAGCTAAGAAATTATTTGAAACAGGTCCAGAAATTCTGGAAAGATTATTGTGATTTCTAATGCCTATGCAACTTTTAGGTTTTGGGATAGTGTTGCCAAGGTCAGGGTTCACTCTTAATGTGCAACAAACCACAAGCTAGAATTGAGGATACAAATGATATGATTTTGCATATGGACCGCGTTCTGATGGACACAGGCTATGCTTGTGATATAAGTGGCTACTCCAAGAAAATTAAGCTTTATTCCTCTACAGTTTATCCCTTTGATGAGGAACTGAAGAAGCTTGGCTAACTGATGGAATCAAAATTTGGATTTACTCTGGTTTCGTCTGACTTGTTGGATAGGCCTGTATAGTTTTATACACATTAATGTCTTGTCAAGATGCTTATGATTGTACTCTCTTAGCTATGTTAAAAGATGCAGCCAATAGGGATGCCATGCCGACTTCTACTACGCTTTTCATTATATCTCAAAGAGGGACAAACAGATTTCTGTGGACTTTGTCTATTCAGCAGGAAAAAAGGTTTCAGTTGGTCGATTGTGGAGTTATCACTTATCTTTTGATTCACAATAATGTGGCTCTTTGGTGGAGCAGAAATGAACATTCATCTCTTCTGGTTCAAAAGTCTAGCAGCATTCTTGGTAAGATGCAGGGGCTCAAGGTTTTCATTCTGTTATCCAGGGTGAAACTACTTGTTTGAGTTTTCTTTCTCGGGAAACTTGTAACTTCCTATATGAATAGTCTAGTAGGTTATTACTTTGCTTGATTCTGTTTTGATGGTGGGATCTCGCTCTTAATATCTGTTTTCTATTGATATGCTGACATTATATCATTCTGGTTTGCCTGCACACCACCTTCATGGTTCCTCTGTGAAAATATTTTCCTGGATTGTTTTGAGTGGAATTATATTTTATGAGAAAATAGGTTTGATTGTCACCAGATGTTTGAATATTGATTAAAGACAGTGCTTTCCTTTCATGCAGAAAGGTGGCAATTATAAAATCAAGCAAGGACACAAGATATGGATTGGATTCAATAGTGTCCCATGATGGGGTAAAGTTGCCATGTTGGGCATTGTCCAATTTGTCATCGTTTAGACAAATATTTGGTTCTGTTGCTTATGAACAGGTATTCCAATCCCTACTAGATTCTATATGTTTCTTAGATGAACGGTAAAGTGAATATTATTATGGAGTTGTGTGCAGTTGGCAAGCAATGCCTATATGGTTGTTCAACTCTTTTTTCTTATTGTTCTTTATCCCTTCTCCTCGGCCTATCATTCACGGGAT
This sequence comes from Erythroxylum anguifugum, assembly GCA_027478595.1. NCBI lineage: Eukaryota > Viridiplantae > Streptophyta > Magnoliopsida > Malpighiales > Erythroxylaceae > Erythroxylum > Erythroxylum anguifugum. Next base: position 64,031,016 of record JANIPN010000217.1, on the reverse strand, counting down.
TCAGCCAATTGCCTTGATCATGAGATATCATTGAGAAATAGGAATGTCTGTTATCAAAAGTTTTCTTGCGATTTTTTCTAGTATGGAATGCCACAAGTACAAGACCTCATTATCATGTCAGAATGTTTCTACCTTTATATACTATCACCGGGAATTTTGATAATAGGATGATCAGAATATGGATCATGAAAAGAATTTGTCCATTTCCCTACCCGCTAAATTCATGATATTCTTTCTCGGAGAAATGTTAAAAACTTCAAATATGAAGATGCTTGGAGCCTTGGAACTTTTACTATGTTTAGTGACTTTTCTTTTAGCTTCCTGAGATTCGATGTTGATTTGGAATTTACTGATGGTAAGTAGATGGTGACAGCTAGATGTTATTGGCATTGATGAAGCACAATTCTTTGAAGACCTGTATGATTTCTGTCGTGAAGCTGCTGATCAACATGGTAAAACTGTAATAGTTGCTGGCCTAGATGGTGACTATTTGAGGTACTACTTCTCCTGTTCTTTCTATTTGGCAACCTTAATTTGGTCAATTGTATGCTCGTTACTTAACTGAAATGTTGTTGGCAGGAGGAGTTTTGGTTCTGTACTTGACATAATTCCTCTTGCTGATTCTGTAACCAAGTTGACTGCGCGGTGTGAACTGTGTGGAAAACGTGCATTGTTTACGTTAAGGAAAACGGAGGAGAAGCAAACCGAACTGATTGGTGGGGCTGACGTTTACATGCCCGTATGTCGCTGGCACTATGTAAGTGGCCAAGCTGCCATGGAAGCTGCAAGAGTTGCACTGGAATTGCAGACAGTTCAATGTGGCTCTCAGGTTTAACTCCCAAGCAATTTACTGTAATGTTGCTGACTGGAGCATCCTGACATTGGAAAATCACTTGTATTATGTTCTGGTACAAGGTTGTAATGTACTGTCTGATTAGCTTTAGGATTTATGTTCTGGTGGTGATTACTCCTAGCAAGAAGGGAAAGGTTAAGGAAATTGATGCAAATTCAGTACTTTCTTGACTATTTTCTCAAAGATAACATTTTTCTCGATGAATATTTCTTATCATCACTAGTCATTAAAATATAGTTGCTTGAAATTTAACATCTTACTTTACTTTCAATGGATTAATAATGAATTAAATTTACTTTTCTTAATAAGAATTATTATAATTTATCAAAAGATTTGAAATTTAATTAAAAAATTATTAAATGAACATTAACTAGCTTATTTCAATTTATAAATATTTATTAATTTAAAAATTAATATATTAAATTATAAAATATATCGATCCTACACACTTTAAAAGATTTTTTGTTTAGCCTCTTTCAAAAAAATAATAATTAATGACTTAATTTTCAAAAATAAAAAAGATTTAAGCTTTCAATTGATCATATTTTCCAAAATTTCCTAAAATATTTTATTGCCACGATGGTGCCTCAGAATTGCAGAATCACATCAGGGCTTATGAAAGCCGTTCAGTCCCGAAAGATGGTGTTTTGATGACAAAAGTATCCTCATTGGCACGACCTAAGTTCAACGCCGCTCCCATATAGAAGACCGCCCGGTCGACGGAGGACCTAACAGGAACTCGGCGACGATATTCAACGAAGACATGCAATTAATTCACAAATGCCATACTGGGTAATTTGCCCAAAATCACAAGTGATTTCCTTGGGAAATCACGTCGAGTCAAGAAAACAGTTATGATTATGACAAAAGAATTACGCAATTCAGAAATAAAAATCAAAGCAATTAGAAGATTTTTAAAAAAATGTATGTCTCATGGCCAGTCCCAAATTGTAATGGCGGCAACGCCGCTACACAAGGCGATGGAATATGAGACCTGCCGCAGCGGACGGAGGAACTCTCACGAGGACCTCAACGTCCTCGGGCATCGATTTCTGACGTTTGCTTAGGGTTTTGCAAACATTTGGTGTATAAGTTTGCCCCTGTTCAAAGATGGAACTTTTGGCAAGTTCCCGTCAGATCTGCTTGAGAACGAACAGAAATTCAAGACCCTGAAAGCAATTCTATGCAGTGATACGAATACCGTTCCGTTACCGGAACGGTTGCAAAGTTACCGGAGAAAAATTCCGGCCGGTATTAACCCTACCCGACCTTCGTCTCACTTTCTTCTCTTCTCATCACATCTCCTCCATTACAAAGACGACAACTTGCTCGATCTAACAAGCAGAAACACACACTAATTCGAAATCAAAGAAGATTAATGAAAAAGAAACCAGCTTTTAAAGGAAAGGAAAGGAGGAGGAACAACAATGGATGGAACTATCATCAGAGACTTAAATACTGGTAATCAAGAGAAATCAATCCATCATCTTGTTGCAGTATTCTTCTCATCACTTGATTTCACTTTGTCCCTCCCTCCTTTACTTTGCATGATCAGAAACACAATAGATAAGAGACACAAAATGAACCCAAAAAACAAAAGACCAAAACCCTAATTTGAGAGAGAGAGACGTGCAAAAAGTAAAGTGAAGGCGACGGCGAAAGGAAGTAGGTGATATAACTATATATAGTTGCAGAAACCCTAAGCTCTAATAGTTATTGCTTACGTGGCACTATGAGAGAGTCGATATGAGATTGTTTGGATTTGAAATTGTTCGGAAGGAGGGCACTAATGTCGTTAGTCCTGGAAAAATATCTGTTGGGTTGAAAGTTGGGTTGGGCTGTTTAGTTTGCTATGAGATTTATGTAATTATATGAGCTTTTTAATAGATCCTTGTTATCTATTCATTAAAAAAACTAACATATATTTATATGTTAACAATTTGAACTTGAGAGTTGAAAATTATAAAAAAAATATTTGAACTAAACTGAAATTAATTTAATTTAATAACTAATATTTTTTGCTTCTTATTCTATAGAGAGAAATAAGTTATGATGATTATTTGGGTTAAGTTTATTTTTATTAATTAAATTATAAATTTTATCTGTATATTAAAATTTATTAGATATAAAAATTATTTAAAAAATTAAAAGTCAATCGAATTTCATATTCAATAAAACAATATGATTTTATCATCTTTTTAAATCATAATTTGTTTTATTTATTCAATAAAAATTATGCCAATTTTATTAATTAAGTAAATTCGTTTGATCATATCAATTTATAAAACACAATAAAATTATTTTTAAAAATATAAATATATAAAAAAATAAGTTTTATTTTTTATAAGTTTATTTTGCTTTGTCTACGATGGGAAATCATGTCAATACAATTCCCTACAATGACCCATTTTAACCACAATTTTCTCATGGCCTAATTAGAAAAACAACATTCACAATATCTATTAAGAGTCTTGTTGATATAAGAAATTTGAGAAAGTCCAGTATCAAGTAGAAAGTCCTTGAGCCAAATTATTATAACAAAACGCTATCATTTGGTTACACATAAAGTGTGAACTTTTCTTCCAAAATTGAAAAATAGAATGGCCAAATATTATTAAATATAGAAGTGACAAATTTAATCTAACATATTCAAAATAATTATATTTAAAAAATAATTCAAACGCTCAAACACTTTTAACAAAAAGATGTCATATTGTTCAGCTTAATAAATTCAAATCAAAATTTGAAATCGCTTTGATTCAAAATCAATCAGTTTTTGAAGATTCAAATTACTTCTTTAAAAAATTAAATGGAGTAAAATTAAGACCGCGTTATTAAATTCTATGATTGAAAAATCTAATCGATTTAATTGTAAAAATCTTGAATTGATTGACTTTTCGGTTAACTTTTTAATTTTTTCAGTTCTATTTACTTTAATAATTCTTATTGTTAAAAAGTACTAGTTTTTTAATTAATCAATTATTTTGTAAATTAATTAATTTTTATTTAAGAGGCTCATTTTCTATTTAAACTTAAATTTTTTATAAAAAAACATTCTTATTCAATCATACTTTAAATTTTTAATTTAATTTAATTTTTCGTTAATTTTATAACTAATTTAATTCTCTTAATATTAAGTAGCCTTATTGCTGAACCGTGTAAGTACCTAATGAGACGTATACTTTAGTTTTGTGTTCCAGACACATGAAAGTGGTGGTGGGGGACATTATAATTCATTACTTTTTTTAACGTGGCACTTTCACTACCTTTAGTTTATATTCTCACCCTTTTTTTGACACGTGGGCGGGTCATATCTCAAATTCCCTTTGCTTTTCATTTCCATTTTTGTCACAAAATTATGTCCTAATTGACTTTGATTTCTCATCCTAAAAGTTATTCCTTCATGTTTTTTTGATTTGCTTAAAAGATATGATTCTTGACAAGAAAGTATGATTTTTTTGACCATTCCATTCAACAACTTGTCATTATTTTATGATAATTATCCACAAATTTCTTATCATTGATTGGATAAAAATTTCTGAAAAAAAACTACATTTGTCTTGCAAAAATCTCATACATCTAATATTGAGGAAGAATAAAATCTCTTTCTAACTTTCACCAACCAATCAGAAGTAAAGATGCATCGTCACTGACTCAAAAAAATTATGTTCAATTTTAGAGTTCAATTTGAGTGAGAGTTTATGCATGAGTTTGGTCTAAATTAAATATGAAAAATTAAAAATAATATCATTTTACTTACAATAACATCATTTCACTTAAAAATTTTAGATTTTAGGTCGAATTGGACAACACAATCCAAGTTTGAAACTCAGATGAAAGTTCAAAATTAAGAAATTTTTTTGTTAACTTGGTTGGATTTTCGATCAACTTGAATCGAGCCTATCAACTTCAGGTTGATCTGGGCATTGACTAATTTTACCTTAGAAGTTATATGAAATCAGAATTGAAAAAATTAAGTAGGGAATGAAAAATACAAAAGAATACTTAAAGGAAAAGTAACATAAAGAACTTGGATATTTGTTTGATATCTCTCAGTTTTGAAAAAGCCACTTTTGTTGTATGATAATATTCCATGGCACTGATGCCTTGACCTAACATTTAGGATACCATTTACAATAATTAATAACTATAATTGCTATTTTTGTGTGCATTAAGTGGACTCCTTAGAATATACAGTAATCATTGAGATAAATTATTCAACGAAATCATTATGTGAGTTTTATAAAAAGTGATACTTAATGATTAAAAAATTTAACTAATAGTTTCAATCTAAATTTTCTTCCATTTTCAATTCGATTTAATGTGATTTACTAGAATAGCTCTTGTTGTTAAAAGTTGAAATTAATTTATTAATTAACCAGTTAATTTTTATTAACTAATAAATTTTTATAAACTAAAATAAATCAATTAATTTTCTTTCAATATCATATATAGTATTATATGATATCATATATGATATTATAAAATAATATTTTGTTTTATAAAAGAATATTTTGGTGATTAATTATTTAACTCAATCTCTTTGTTTAGTTTATTTATGGGTTAATTATAAAAAAAGCCTAAATTTTTGTCAAATTTTTAATTATAACCCGAATTTTAAAAAGTAGCAATAAAATGCTAAAATTTTTATTTTTTTTCCAAATTTAACCAAACTTCAAAAGGTAGCAATAAAATGCTTAAACTTTCAATTTCTTTCAATTTTTGCCTGATACTAGCATTTTCGTTAAGTTTGCTGACGTAGCTTACATGTTTTTCAGAAACCTTAACTATTAATACATGCCAGTTAAAATTAACTCAACAAATGAAGACTAATGAAACGACGTCGTTCAATCATATAATTAAAACGTTGTTGTTGTTTAAAAATGACCTAAATCAGATTATGCAGCCCTGATGACCTTACACTTTCATTTAAGTTTTTTCTTTTATTTTCAGTTTGTTCTCTCGATGCCTTCACCATTTGATTTTCATATTACGCAACCTCGACGCCTTGATACTAAGGACATCAAGAGAATGAACTAAAAATAAAGAGCTTATTGATGTAGTACGTTGTAACGCGAGAGTAGTTTGGAGCGTCAGAAGAACAAACATAAAACAAAAAAGCTGAAGACATCGGGAGAACAACAGATACGTTGGGTTAGAATTAAAGAAAATTGAAAGTTTAAACATTTTATTACCACTTTTTGAAGTTTTGGCTAGAATTGAAAAAATTTAAAAGTTTGGCCATTTTATTGTTAATTTTAAAAGTTTTGGCTATAATTAAAAAATTGGTGAAAGTTTAGATTTTTTTAATAATTAACCCTTTATTTATTGGAAAATGATTAATTCAAAATTTTAAAAATTTAAAATATGATCACGGTGCTATCAAATCTTTTAAAAATTTAGTTAACTTTCAAATATTTTTAAATTATTGTTGGTTCAAATATTAATTATGATATCGATTACAATAAATATTTTAGATAAAGAGATTAGTTTTTTAAATTATTTAAATTATAATTAAGTTTCAAAAGTTTAAAAGATATATTTATCAATTCAGATATTTATTTTAATAAACATTTTGGATAGAGATATTACTTTTTAAAAGATTTAAAACTTAACTAAAAATTCAAATAATTTAACATTGAGATTTTAAAAATTAACAATAATTATTAACCAAAAAAGATACCCTTTTCAAGTGGATAATTTCATATCTTAGTTTGGTTACACTGGAACTAGGAAGAGAATAAGATAGAGCTGGCCGTATCCTATTGCTTCCCTAAAACTGTTAGTTCAGTTTAAAGAAGTTTACACGTGTCACTAACTTGAAGCAAATCTACATAATAACTGGAAATCGAACGGCCATGCCAGCCTTTTTTGTCAGCATCACTTGATCACTTTTCCACTAGATCAACGGCCAGTTATCACTATCACTCACGATCTTGTGAAATCGATCAGAAAGGTAATATCGACCGTCAGATTCATCTGGATTAGTTAAGTGGATAAAAGAAACAGGAACTACGGACTTATAAAATCAAGAAACAGAGTTGCAATCTTATCAGATGGCTTCACACTAGAGAGAAGCTAGAGAGAGAAACCGGGGATGAGAGAGATAAGAGTCGTATTGCGAATGGGAGAGAACTTGTCTCGGCTAATTATTTTGTTGGATTCTTCAACCTGTTGGTCTGTTAAATTTTCTTCGGTTTGTTAAGTTCAAGTTTTGGGACTTTTCCACTTGACGTTTTTGGCTTCATGCATCAATTTTTTGACCCTTTTGGGATCACTTGATCGTAAAAATATATCTGGGTTTTAGTACTGGAACTTTCTGAGCAAGAAATCGGATTTTTTTTTGTCTTGAATCGCGCGATTTTTGGACAAGCGATACAGAATTTTGGGTCTTTGATTGTGTTTTGTTTTGAAACCTGAGACAAGATACGATTTTTCGTTTATTTCTCTTCTGGGTGTTGCAACGATAGTGTCTGATATCAGATTAGGCGACTAAAATCATTTCTTTATAGAGTTTATTTGAAGGTCAAGCTCCTATCTTTATGGGGCTTTAGTTTTCTAGTTGATGGTGGTTCTGGGTGATGCAACTACTGACTCTCATTAACGGTGCTTTAAACTCCTTTGGGATTTTTTCAGAGTTTATTTTATATCTTTTCTTGAAGCTCGCATGTTTTTCAAATGTTTTGTTAATCACACCATTGCCTAATCCACTAGCTGCTACGGTAGATAGGAGCTATTTTTCTAAATTTATGATTCTTTTCAACTGTGGGAAGGAGAAAATGGCCGTTTCTTTAAATCGTTTCTCAAGGTGGTTGTGGAGCAGCAAAGAGAAAGAATCTGTCTCGAATGGGTCTTCACTGAATTCTTCTACTGATTTGGGATTTGGATCAAGAGAGCTTGATAGTGTCAAATTTCCTAGAAAAAGCTTAGCTTCATACAAAAAGGTGAAGAGAAAATCGCAGAGTAGGGAACCGAGGAAGATTGATAAGAAATCAGGTGACCTTGTTTTGGTGTCATCAGATGGTGGGGTCTACTTGCCAGAGTCGGAATCTAATGACCCGGATTGGTCCATCGGGTGGGTGGAGCCTCACGGACCTGAATTCAGGAGAGATAATGAGAATGATGATGGTTTTGCAGTGCTGGTTCCCTGCTACAGGCCTAGTTGCACACAATTGGTTGATGGTTCAAAAAACCAGCTTTTGACTGCCATTAACAGTTTACGAAATGAGTTTTCTTCTGGTAAGTGGTCATGTTTATTATGTAGGCTTCTGTTTCCTGTCTTTTATGTTTTGTTTCGTATTGTTCTAACTGTATCTGAAGTTTTCATCTTGAAATAATTAGATGCTATGTCATGTGATGATTGTGATGATCGTTTAAAGTACTTTTTTCTTTTGGGATCTCATTGATGTTCTGTAGCAGTATGGGTTTGTTGAACTGTTTTTGTGGTTGGTTCTGGATGCTAGCTAATCATACTAAGACTATTAATTTGCTATAGTTTATACCTGAAAACCCGTTTTCTAATAGCTGTTCGTGACAATTATGAATAACTTAGAAAGATTCGTGCTTTTGGATTACAAGTATTTTTCTTTTTCTTAATGGTTATTAATTCCGGTGTGTTTGTGCAAAGTTGATTACATCAGTGGATTGAATTATCCTAAAAACATGTCCATGAAGTGATTTTCTTGTCTGTCCTTTCAAAGTATGAGGCCTACAGATGCACTTAGAAATATTCTCAATTAGTGCAAAAGAGATTAGCTTCGTCGTTAATCATGGAGACTTAAGGAGGGTTTCTGGATAACTTCAGTTTCACCCTCAATATGGCATCGGTTGCTACTGCCGAATGTGACTATCAAGCTAATTAATTTTCGTCTGCTTTACCGCACTTGTGTTTGATGTTTTAGTGCCGAAAGAAAAACTTGTTCGTTTATTTTATTGTTTTGGGGAACCTGCAATTTTAATCTATCTGGTATGCTAATCTGAGCTCCTGATCAGTACTGATGCTGTTGTATAACAGATTCAGGTGTTTAATTGTTACCTTCAAATATTCCTCACTTGCTGAGCCATTATTCCAAACTTTTCTTTTGATCAGAGGGAAAGAACTGCATGGAGTGGCTTTCTTCTCTTCAGAGTTGAGTCCTTCGGCTGATTGCTGATAGTCTTGGACGATTCTTACTGGACCTGATGCTGCGTCTCACGAATATGATCTGATACACACGACTGAAATGAGGATATGGAAAATTAAATTTAAAAAATTGAAAAAAAATTGCATCTGAATCAGCTTCTGGTGTTGAATTGAGAAGGTACAAGCATTCCTTCAAGTTCAAGGAGCAAAATCAAGCATGCTGAGATCACTCCTAACAGATACATACACGGTAAAGGATCAGAAAGGAAAAAAAGATGAATGTGTAGCTTTAATGAGTTAAGCATTGACAGTAATCATCTGATGAATAGACAGCTGATCTACAAGGTTGGAAGGAAAATTCCAAGAAGGGATGGAGTTGATCTGTTTGTATTGGTGAATTATATGAACAATGTGTATGCTATACTAATGTCATTTACTGCCATATCTTCTTCTTCAGAACTGTGCTTTACATTAGTTTGGTTAGGTCTGTTGTTGATGTGAACTCTGGATTCCATGAAAGGGGATTGTGGGTTGTGATGAGTTGGTTTAACTTGGCATTTAATTATTTGCAAGCAGGAACAAGAAGGGTGGTGGCTAGATGTTGATATTTCATGGTGTAGAAGAGGTTAGTTTTGTGGTGTGGCTGAATGGGACCACAAGAGGTTTGTCATATGTTTGCAAATGATCACATGTAGCTGTGGGGTTAGGCATTTGTTGGCTGAAATGTTGATGTCACTTTTCTAGTGTTGGCGACAAGTCAGGTTCGAGTTTGACCTCAAGTTTAGGTTTGGGTAAATTTAATTTGATTTATTAATTTTAGATTGGATTAATTTAAGTCCGAACCTTAAATTAGACTGAAAATATGTTTAGTTAAATTAGACTTAATTTTTTGATTTTGAATTGAGTATAATGATTTAAAAGGTCAGGTCAAATTCAAGTACAGATTTATTTGAATATAATTCATAAATAAATGTAACATAATTTATAAATTATAGTTGAATAAATTATTTAATACATCAATTATCAATATTT
>JANIPN010000217.1:63983559-64004443 GCA_027478595.1 Erythroxylum anguifugum | reverse complement strand
CAGACGAGGATGCTTCCTCAGTACCACTACCACCATCCTCTTCTGCACCTCTCTGTTGCTTCAATACTGATTCCATGTCTGCACCTCTCTGTTGCTTCAATACTGATTCCATGTCCCTTAGAAATCGGTCCGCATCAAGTTCCACTTCTTTCATATTCCTTTCGAAAGTAACAATTACATTAGTATTGTTAACTTCCTGTTGGCGAATTCAAAGAGACAGATAACTTTTAATATAATTCACTTCCTGTTGTCCACTAAATATTTGTGTGTAGCTCTGTCCTAATATCTAAATTCATATAAGCACTAACTATAAGATGTGATAGTATGGTAGAAAGAAATGCTATATATCTTTTGGTGATGATTTGAGCTCCTCACATTAGGGTGAATTGCAGCAATTGAAAAAACCGTAAAGAAAATCAGGATGATACAAAATGGGTAAAATTGTGTATAGAATTGATAAACTTTAAGAAAAAATTCAATCATAATCTGAACTTCGCAAATGTTCTTATCAAGTTGACAAGGCTAAATACAAGTAATCCATCTCAGCCAGCCCAAGATAGCTAGCAAAAAATGTATTAGAAATTCTATAAACAAAAACCTTGCAAATGTAAACACATATAATGCATATGGAAAGTGTTATACACAAACCTATTTTCTGGAACCTCTGCTCCCTCATAGCTTGACACTTTGTCCACAAATGACTGCATGCTTTTTGCTACACGACCAAAATCAAAATCATCAAGATTTTTGCTGCTTGATGAAGAAGGTCCAGCATCTTGCGTTACTTTAGCTTTCTGACACCTTTTATGTTTTGCATTATAAAGATCCAATTCCTTTTGTTTCTCCTGAAGAGCAGAATTCAATTCATCCTCTCCATGGTAAAGCCAAGAATCATCATCAGAAGGAGGAACCTCATTATGTCTGAAGTCCTCAACTGAGTATGGCAAAGCAAGAATCTCATCAATCCGTCTAACAGGAGCACTCAGCATGTCACTGCAAGAGCACATAAAATCTGATCACATACTCCAAAACAATAAGAATCCTAGCAGCCTAGTCAAATCATGACATCCATCACAAACCGTCCACGGGAAAATAGCTTTGCATGATTTAAAAGCAGACCAAATCTAACAACTTCTCTACTCTATCCCAGCTAACTTTAACATTCCGGCTACTGTCTAACAAGAAAAAGCAGCAACTTAATCCTAAACAAGATAAGTACCTTGTCCTCGAGAACAAAACACTTTTGCGGTAATACTCCTCAGCATTCTCCATCCTCCTGTTGTACTCCTCTGAACCAGGTAACAGTCCTTCAAAGTAGCCATTTCTCTCCAAACTCTCCTTATAGTTGACCCAAGTACTTCCCTTGCCTTCTACACCTTCCTTTTTCTTTTGCTGATACATCATCTCGAACCCGCAAGCTATCTTCATGCCCAATTCAGCCTCCAAATACTCACTCACACCATCGCCTCTAGAGGGCATTGGATAGCACTTGGGAGCCTGAAATTTCTGCTGCATAAGCTGAGCATACATAGCCCTCGACATCTTCACCCCCACGCAAACCAACTCCTCCTCCTTCCCTTTCCTCAAAAACCGCTCCATTTGGGCCGCATACTTCATAGAATCAATATCCCTATCGTAAAAGCCTTCCACAGCTAAAGAAATGAAGCAAGGCTCATGCTTTAGAACCTGAGCCACAGACACCGGAAGCCTAACCCTAACGAAATGCATATTTCGCTTGGCTCTTTCAGGAAAATCCCCAATCCTGAGCTTAATTGCTTCTTGAACAGCCTCAGAGGCTCGCGATTCGCTTTCGTAATTAATCAGAAACTTCAAGGAATCAACAAGGCTAGGCTTTGGCAAGCGATCCCTAGGAACAATATGAACCTCACCTCGACGAACAAAGACGCGATTTAGGCTGGTATCGGGATTGAGCCAATACGGAAGGTGGAAAGCAGCTTCGATGAGGAGAAAATCACCATCGTTGTCCCAAATCCGGGCGGCAAGAGAAGGGAAGTGACGCGACACTTCGAACAGTAAAAAAACGACAAACCACTCGTCCTCTATATTATCGCCAAACCGAAGCTTTCCGTGGAGGTGAGGGAGAGGAGAAGACTTGGCGGTACATACACACGTGGAGGTGGAAATGGAGAGCGAGAAGGGCTCGTGTTGCCAGATGTAAGAGGAAGTCAGAGGAGAGAGGAAGTCCAGAATTTGGAGGTGTAGGGAAGCGACGGCGGCAGCGGCGGAGGAGGAGGAGGAAGAAGAGGAATAGGAGACGGCGAAGTCCGGGAAGATAGTGTAGAATACGGTGTCTTCTGGAATACGGGAGTGCCGGTGCGAGAAGATGAGGTCGAAATCCGTCGACTGCGTCGGCTCTGCCATGGTGGCGAGGGGTGTCCGATCACAATGGTGTGTGTCCTGTGGCCTCTTTTTATTCTTCTCTTAGTGCCCTCCCACCCTCGTGAAGCTTCTTCTGCAAGTTTTAATCAAAGTTGTTACAAAAATTTGAAAATATTAATAATTCTTTCAATTTTATAAAAATTCATATTTCACATTATATTTTTATTTTCACATAATAAATTAATATTTATAATATATATAATAAAATTATATATTATCGAACCTTCTTAAATTTTGCGCCTCAACAAGATTTAAATTAGGTGTTAAAAACTAAATTCTTCAAATAATCTTATATACTTAAAATACATTCTAAGTGATTCATATATATATATAATTTTTGGAAAACATATATAATTTTTGAAAAACATCTATCGAATTATTTTAATTAAAATAATATCATAGAATTTTTATATAAAAATTGGAAACGACAAGTCGTGTGGTGCAAGGTGTAAAATAATAGAACCTATTACTAGCGGCTCTAGCATTCTTTTCTCTTTGTTAATCCAAGGATGTGTTACGGCCAACAAGTCTCCGATCCCTCCAGAAACCGTCGTACCACCATAACCCGCAACGCGTTGGTCGTTGAAGAACTTCGCGGCCGGCTAGCCCAGACCGAGGCCAGACTCGAGCGCGCAAGGGCTCGGGAAGCCGATCTCAGCCGCCGGCTTCAAGAAATGAAGCGGTTCGTCTCCGTCATGGAGATTCTTGAGTCCTATTTAAAAACAAGATATTTGGAGCAGTAAGGTTCTCCGTCGCTGATTAGGGTTTGTTTATATCACCTCCTCTCTGTTTCTCTATTTTATGTTTCCTTTTCTGATGTGTGGCTTGTGTTGGATATGTTGTTATAATTACCAAATCGGAAGGACAAAGTTTCTGGGGAAATTTCCATTTTCTGCTCAATTGTATTAATCAGCTGAAATTTCCTGGTGCTTCCTGGTTGAAATATGGTTGGATGTATTAACGTATCAACTGCATAAGTTGAATTCTAATGCTTTTGTATTCTTCTTGTTGAAATGCTTCATCTTCATGAACATGATAATGAATTAAAATCTGATCATAAGGATATGGAATCTACCAGTCACAGATTGTGCTCCGCCATTATTAATCTGCATCTTAAAACCTTGGTACGAGTATGATAGTGTGTCTAACTATCTACAGACAAGTTAACGATTTTTGCGCCTTCATCAATCATCATCTCCACAATCCAATTCGCAATGGACCTGCTTTTTGCATAGTTCACTAATTGTTGTGAAAGGATACTTGGGCTTGCAGAATGTCAGAAGCCTGACCGGCGTCACCGGCCTGAGACACAGGCTTGATCGAGGCTAGCCCAAATTTTTTATTTTTTATTTAAAATTAAAAAAGGATATTATTTTTCTTAAAATTTTCGAAGTTCAGCCTAGGCCAAGCAACACGAGCTAGCTTCAACATGTGAGAAAAAAAAGGGTTGAGTTCAACCCAAAGTGACTAGGCCATTGGCTACTGGGCTTTCATCCTTGGTCCTTTTAAAGCGCCGTATCAACTAATACTTGCAAATAGTTTCTGTTTGGTTGAGTTTTTTTGAGAGTAAATAAGTTGTTTTTTACGCAAAAGTTTATTTAAGAAAAATGAATGTTTCTTTGTAAAATGAAAAAGCATTTTTTTTGTAAGTATAACTTTTTTTTAGCTAAAATACAGCTTTTTAAGAAGTTAGAGCTTCTAAAAAAAGTTTTTTTAGAAGTTTTTTCAGATCAATTAATGAGTCTTTTTTAGTTTCTTTTGCCCTTATGATTTACACATATTTCCCACAATACTCACAAACTCTTCTTCACGTTTATTTTTTAAATTATATAATATTATTTTATTTTTTATATGTTTTAATATTTATTTTTGATATTTGTTACTTATGTTATAATTCATATAAAAAATTTGGTTAGATTTATTTTCATTTATGTTTCATATAGTTTAAAATTATATTATAATTAATATCTTGTGCTTTGTATATTGTTTAATATACTTTAAATAATATTTATATGCATAAATAATATTTATTACAAAATAAAATATAGTTAAAATTAAAAGTAATTTTTTATTTTTATGTTGTCAAACAATCTACTGTATAAAGTTCTTTAAAAAAACTCTTTTTTAAATGACAGTCAAACAGTCAACTGGCTTCTTAGAAAAGCGCTTCTCAGAAAAGCTGTATTGACAAAAGCTCTACTGGTATAAACCCCTCCAAATAGGCACTTAACCCATTGGATCCATGAATTAAATCCAAAGGTTAAGGAGTTTGACTTTGAGCTTTAAAAATCAAGTTTGAATTTAAATTTTAAGATCTTAATTATATTTAAAAAGGCCTTTAAAAATCATTTCTAACTAACATTTATAAATAATTGATAATTATTGTACTGTAATCAAAATTTTATTTTATATAAATTTTATTTTATATAATATTATTTTATTTAAATTTTATTTAAATTTATAAATTTATTGTTTATATATATATTGCTACGAAATTATATTTTATCTCAAAATAATTCCATGTGCTTATTTCACAAATTTTTTAAAATAAGAATTTATGGGTTGGGCCTAAATGCAAAACCTTTGTAATGGTTTGGGTTTATGTTTAAAATGAGGCCTATAAAAATAATTGAGTTAATTATAAATATAAAATTTTTAAAAATTATAGATTAGATCAAAGTTAATTTTTTTTAATTTAAAATTTTAAATTGAGTTCATGTTCACGTTCTACGGTCTAATTCAACCCAAAACCCAAATATGTTAATAAAAATAGCAGCATGAAGTAACTAGACAATTATTAGTTTGAATTTGGTCCGCAAACATGCTCCCTCGTCATGGGGATGTAGCTCATATGGTAGAGCGCTCGCTTCGCATGCGAGAGGCACGGGGTTCGATTCCCCGCATCTCCATTCCTTTATAATTTTACTTCTCCGTATCAACACCTAAGCCCAATCCTTTCTTATTCTTCTTCTTTCTCATTAGCACAAAGAACGTGTTGGGCTTCTTAAGCCCAAAAGTTACTCTTATGCAATCTCAAGATAATGGAATCAGAGATGTTGAACTTGGATTCCTGTCTATTATATTACATCCAAGTATATCAACTAGGCGGAGAATTAGTAAACTAATGAGGATCTTAGTTTTATTAATCTATTCTTTAACATAAAAGAGACAACAAATTTCTTAGGAATCAAGTATGCTTCCATCACTTTGATGGTTTAGAAAATAAGCTTAAGAAGAGTGTAGCCATGGCCAGCTGTTTATTATCTAGCGATTACAAGCATTTATACTTCTTTATAATTATTTGACCCATAAAACTGTTATTCTAACACTTTGGGTAATGCTAAGTTACATTATTATATACAATGATGGTCAAATCAACAAGCAAATAGCTTTTAAAAGTACAATGTGCAATAGATTAATAAAGTATCAATAATATGAATATTTATGTTCCTTCTTAAATAATCTATGGTGAAAGAGTTAAGTATATTTAATGTAAAAAAGATCATTAAAAATTCAACAATAAGAAAATAGTCTAACACTTTGGGCAATGCTAAGTTACATAATTATATATAATGGTGAGCTTTTAAAAAAAAGTCCAAAAGCATTAGACATAATGTGTAACTAATTAATGACATGAATACATACTTTGATTAAGATTATTTGAAAATGGTATTTTTACTAGTTAGAGATAAGACTGTGTATTATTGGATCTCTCCGTATACAAACAAGACTTTTACTGGATTGTTGTTGCATTGCTTGTTACTTCGATTAAGTTGTCGTCATCATCACTCATAGTCCGAAGTCATGCAATAAAGTAAGGTTTAAGAAGATCTTATAGTACATAACCTTGCCTCTACTTAATAGAAAGGTTGTTTTCGATAAATCTACATGCAGATGTGACAATGAAATAATAATACAGGTTAAAGAGTAAATAAGTAAAACTAACACTCTAAATAATTATGTAAATAAAATTGCAATAAACATATAAATAAATATAATATAATATAACCAGACTTTTAAAATAAAATTTATTTTAAAACTAAAATATAACGAAATATATCATCTCTTTATGAGTAGAAAAGCACTAAGGTAAATCTTAAAATTGAATAATAATTAAAAATGTTATTAAATATTTTAATATAAATAAAAGAAAATGTAGCATGATTATTAAAAAATAAAAAGAAAAAAAAAGACATTTAAATTCAATAATAATAAAATCTACAAGAGTTGAGACTTTAAATGACATATTTGATTATTTAAGTGTATATGTACATGTATGAGAGAGAGGGAAGCAACGAAGCATTAAAGAGATGAATTTGGGGGGAGAGGGGAGTAGGGGGACAGAGAATGCACGTGCGTCACCGAAATCACCGAGGGAGGCGGATTTTGTTAATAAGATGCGGTAGATGCTGCGCACGTGCCCTTTCGGTCAACAGTCAAAGCAGTGATTGTCACGAGCCGTGTACTTTTTAAGCATTCTTTTTATGAAACTTTGGATTAAAAAAGACTTAAAAGAGATAGAGGAGAACAAACACAAAGCCAAAGATAAGAACGATGATTTGGATGGATGGATATCTACTTAATGGTCATAATTACACTGAAGGATGACAATGAGTTAGATTAATTTTAAATTATTATTTTGAATTTAATTAGGGGTAATTCAAAATTTCATTGAATTAAAAATAAACATATCAATGGTAATAACTCTTATACCGAAAGTTAAATCAATAAGTCAAAAAATTTAAGGTCTGAAAATTTCAACTCACATTAATCTGTCAAAAAATTTATTAAAAATTGAATAAAATTTAAAATTTTAAAATATAATTAAATTGATGGTCCTTACCCATCAAAAATTTTGAAGTTTTATTTAAAAAGATATTAGTAAATGAATAATAAATTATTATTATTATTATTATCTTTTTATTTAGTTTCAGTTTTATCATTATCTTTATTATTATTATTACTACTTTGTATTTGTATCTCTAATATTTGTATTAAGTATTGCTTTCATATTATTATTATTTGTGATTTATTATTCTTATTTTCTTTTTGTTATTTATTCTATTAATCTGTATCATTATTTTTTTGTCACAACAACATATGGGTCTATTGAAAATAGCTTCTCTATTATGTAGAAGTAAGGCTGCGTACCATTAAACCTCTCCAGATCTCGTTTCAATGTGGGACTTCAGCCTGGGTGTAATAATGATGATTAATATTAAATTGATACACATCTTTTTTATTCAAAATTTTATTTTAAAAATTAGCATAAATAGTTGATAAAAATATTAACATGAAAATTATTCTCTTTTTTAAAATATTGCATCATAGAAAAATGTTTGAGAATAAATTAAATAGCAGAAAAGTGTTTGTTATTATCCATATTTATGTTTTTAGCTGAGCAAAAATAAATATAATTGTGTAAATTATTTTTTTCCTTTTGTTTTTTTTTGTTTTTGAAGGCATTACAGAAGTCAAAAGAAGTGGCAAATGGGTAATGTGAACGTGAGAAGGCATTAACAAGATTGATGTCAGATGCCGCTTTGCCGTTAAAGCGGACGCAATGCTAAGTCAGCCAACGTTGTTGTTGCAACTTGTTCACATATATGCCTATCCTATCTTCATTGCATTTACATATATACCACATTGACCGAACTTGCCTAACTTTAATTGTATTAGCTCAACAACTCAGTATAAATTCAGCTCAAACGAAAAGTCTTAAAAAACCTAATAATACGTAATTTTATCCTTAAGTAATAGAAAAATTATTTTCGAATAATCCGCATAAATAAATAAATAAATTTTTAAATAATAATTATTATTATTCTTATAATAATTCAATTAATTAAGGAAAAAACCTAAAGTTAAATCTCTTATAAGGTAAGTGCTGCATATTTAAGAATTTAGGTTAAACACTTAAATTATAATAATTCTTTTATTTATTATTAATAAGCAATAATATTAATTTAATTAATATTTATAAGTTTTTATATATTCTTAACTATTTATCTTGCTTAAAATTAAAGTTATTTATTAAAAATCACTTTAATACATAAGATTTATATTAAAACATGTTTTAAACAAGAAGGCGACGTCGCACGCAATATCAGCAGGGACCCATTTCTGAAACATACAAACACAAACTACGTCAACAATGTACTGCTCTGATTTTGATTGTTTACAAACAACTTTAATAATTTAATTTCTTTTCGAAACAGAGTATAATTTTAAACTAATTTCAATTTTATTAATTATTATAACGACACAGATCATCCTAGAATATTATCAAGGACATCATCAAGTTTATTCGTTCTCGATTTCTAAGTTTCGAGACTCGTTTTTAGATACTTAATCTTTAGCAACGTATCTGAAAACTTCTCAATTACATTAGTAGCAACCCGTTTATAATAGTCGAGTTTTGGGGCGTCCACTCAAGCCTCACACTCTTAAAATTTTGGTTATCGTAGGATCATTTTAGAAGTGGATGCTCTTATAAGTCATTAACTTGCTTTCAGCTCCCAATATTAAGACTGATTTAAATAACTTTTTATTGGCAAGTATACGTGAATTGTTCCAACGCGATTGAGATGTGAGAATTCAACAAGTATATCGGAAGGGAAACCAGTGCACTAAACATCCGACAATAGTAACAATGAGGACTTGTCCAAAGTTCCATATTCTTCAAGAATCTCCTTTGCCAGTCCAGGATCTCATCCGACGAGATAAGTAGGAAGTACTGCAGAGTTTTGCGAGAGTGAATTGAGTACCGCAAAATTTTGCGAGAGTTAGATTATCAGTGTTTATTATTTTTATTGTATTTGAGAGCTTCTTGCAGCTTATTTGTTTTTTAATATATTTTTTGAGTGCTTCATTTGATCTCCTTTTGTATTGAAACTTTTCTTTTATGAGTATATTTTATTCTCTTAAAAAAAGTATATTTTCTATTCTTAAAAAATGTAAGAAAAAATAAAGAAAAATACAAATAAAACAGTAAACCCAGATGATAGAAAATCTAGGGTTAGGGTTTTGTGACACTGTGAGAAAGAAGAAGAAAATTTATAGTAAAAAAAGAGGTCTAGAGAGAGAGAGGGACAGGGTATGGTTACTGGTTAGAAAGGGGTATAGGCAGGTAGGCGGTAGCAGGTGATTGTATTGAGACAAAAGCAGCCAAAAGAAAGCACTAAAAGCGGGGGGGTTGTGTTAAGTGTTCAAATTCCTGACCATCGGCCTTACTGTTCCCGTTATTCTCGCTCTCTGGTCTCGCACTTGTCTTAACCTCTCCTGGTTTTGGTAAAGCTGTAAAAATTATAATATTATAATATCTACTTTGTAAGTAAAGAAAGCTAAAACCCATTCACGCCTTTTACCTTTCACCAACGGTTAAAAGTAAGTATTAATATTAAAAATTAATAACATTTTTAAACTTTAATGTTTATAATAAACTACATAATCGACCCTAATGTTTTAAAACATTCCGATGGGGTTGGCTGTGCTGGGCCCAGGTTCATCTCTACACGTCTACGGCTCATCAGGTGTTAGACTCCTGTACAAACACGACGACTTACGTAAAGACCTAAACCTAGCGGTAACCCCAGGTCTTTACGTGAATCAACTCCCGGCCCGCCGTTATTTGTTTTGCAGGTATTTCATAGCCAGAGTCGCACAGATCATGGATCCAAACAACGACATTTAACTCCAGCAAGATCAGGCTGAACCCAGCAAGATCAGGCTGAACTACATTCAAATCAAACTTGTCGTTTTTAAAATATTTAAAACAGGCTCTGAATACGTACAATATTAATATCAAACATGAAACTTCAAATATCATCGCATTAATTTAAAATTACACGAGAAGAATTACCATGAACTTAATAAGATCTTATTCATATTGAAGGAGCATGCAATGCCATAAACACAAAGATGACATGATTATTCATATTGGATGCTTGTATCTCACAACCATATATTGTCCTTGGTAGTGCAGAATGCATATCAACTTTTATTTATTGAACAATCTCTTTTTTTTTTTTGAAGATTATTGCACAATTCCTTATATTTTTTTTGTATCTTAAGAAGTTTAAAGTCGAAATCAAACCCTATGTAATGGATAGAAATGTATAAACACATATTTTTAAAATTATCCATAAAAATCTATCAAATGCAATAAGGAAAATAAACTCTACTTAAGAAAATAATTAAAAAGTAATTAATCACTATCCCAAAGCTCTGGTGCGACTTAAATAGCTTGGGACTGGATACTCTAAAAAAAGCAACGTTTTTAAAAATCGGGTCAGAAGCTAAATCAGTAAGTCAATAAATTTACGGTTTAAAATGTTCTATTTATATTATATTATTATAAAACTGACTACAAATTGAATCAAAATAAATAATATGAAATATTATTAAAGAGATTTTTTATCAACCAGAAATTTAAAGTTTAATTGAAAAAGAATTTGTTAAATAAAAATTAATTGATTTATTTTAGTTTATAAGAAGTTATTCATTTATAAAAATATACTAATTAACTAATAAATGATCAATTTATAACAAAAATAATTATTAAAATAAATAAATCAAACCGAAAAATAAAAAACCAAATCAAAAAATTTGACAGTTAAATTTTTTTACCATTTAATCATACTTGAGTACTTTAATCGTTGTAAAAAAGGTTAGTTGGGTAAAATATGAACTGAGTTAACCTTAAAAGGCCTTCCAAGGTTATGGATAACATTACCCAAATATACCCCCCGCTCTGAAGCCCAAATTGTACGACTGGGATCAGATAGCGCTGTAGAACGAACCATTTAACATTTGGAGAATCGAACCCACGACGTGAGGCAAACCCAGGCCGCAACCTGGTGGCTCTTATACCACTTAGCTAACCTTAAAAGGCCTTCCAAGGTTATAGATAACATTACCCAAATTACCGAATATGACGAAATATGATGAATTTATATGGTATTTTATAAATACGTAATTATCTTGAATATATTAATTATTTTTTTATTTTCCGATTGTTTGGAAGGGACAAAAAAAATATCTTGGTTTTCTTCAACAATTTCTAATCTTTAGTGGACCTCTCAGTAGGATTCGTACCCAGATGAAGTTCTGACTATCTGTCAAAAAAAAAAGAACGAATGGATCTTGTATGATTTTAAAAAAATTCTTCAATTTCTTCCGAAAATAGATGATTATTTATCTCTTTCTCACCTTCCATGAGTAGCGGGGACGTTGAGAAATATCTAGAAACACAATTAGGAAATCGGTCTGAACTATCTCTATTCGTTTCGATCGAAGAAAGGAAGGATTTTCTCTCTCTCTATATATATATGTACATTAACTCGAATTTAAGATTAACACTTTCAACATTTACGTGATTATAAAATTTATTTAAAATACCAAAATTGCCTGATTTTTCTTTGGCTTAAATAACAATACTTGCAACAACAAAGCATGAATTGTTATTTTCATGGTATTAAAGATGTTTAAATCATTAAATAAACACAAGGAAGAGGACAAATTAAAATGCCAAATTTATGTCATGTTTAACCATAATTTTCCAGTTTAAGTAAAACCAAATCTAGCATTAATTAGAGAGCATAAATAAAATAATTTTGACTCTCCAACAAAAGCATCCATTAATTATTCCCAAATCCAAAAGTGGATAAAAAGAAACACTCCCCACATTTATTATTTACTATTATTAATTTTTTAAAACATTACCAAACTTATATTTATTCAGTTTGACTGAGTTTTTAATTTTTGTTGTTAAAAATTAATCAATTAATTAGTAAATTTTAGTAATTTAATAAATTTTATAAACTAAAATGAAATAACTAATTTTTAATTTACAATATATTTTTAAATGAAATTTATAATTTTTATAAATAAAGAGAATGTTTTTTAATTATTTTTAAAATTCGTCAATTTTAGTCAAAATGAACATGTTAAACTTTTATGCCATTATGGAAGACAACCTAATAAAATTAGAAATGAATTGGCAGTGAAAACACTGAAAAGTGGAAAGCTGCATGAAAGACAAGTGTGCGAGACAGAGAATAACAAGACAAAAAACGGAAAACGATAGGACCATCCCACCAAAACGGCAAGCCCATTTTGGTAATTTCACCCTCCGAAGTCTTACCCTAACTCAGATTCTTCATTTCCCGGATCTTTCGCGACCTTGTTTCAGACAAATTTTCTTAAGCCTCTTACCTAAGACCTTAAAAAAAAAAAAAAGAGGGACAAAATTTATAAAAAATAGTTAAAATCATAATATTATTTTTTAAAAAAGGTTAAAAAAAAGGCTCTCTGTTTTTACGCCGGTAAGACAGCTGAAACCGTTTAACTCTTCCATTATATACTTACACCTACTTTATTTAATCATCCTCTGTCTCTCTCTTGACTCTCAAAGAACTATAAGTACATTCCTCTCTCTGTCTAAAGATTGCTTCATCCGCTTAGTTGTGTGAGCTGGAAGGGAGATTACTAGTCTATTGTTGTTTTGAGCTCAAATCCCAGATGGGGTTTGCATGCATTGGTGTATCTGTAAGCTCCAGTCTAAGTAACCTCTAGTTTTAGTCTTTTTGTTCAAAACGCAGAAAACTACGACTGTACTTGGAGGAAACAGGGACTGATACTTGGAAGTAGTATTTGGTTGTGTGTTCTCTTCGTTGTTTGTTTGGTTTTCTGGGAAAAAGAGTTAGCTTCGTGCGTGTCGTTACACGGGGACTTGTCTGGAAATGAGGAGTTTTTGAGTAACGGTTTAAGGTAAAATTTCGGTTTTTTTCTTTTTTTGGGTTCTTACTGGGGTGAAGGTTGTTGTGGTCCTCTTCGGAGGGTTGTTTCTAGTTTCAGGTTTTTGTTTGTTTCTTCAGAAAATAAGTTTTTTTTTAAATGTGGGTTGGTTTTTGTTTGGTTCTTCTTCAGCTATTTTCGTAGAAAAGGCAAAAAGAAAAATAAATAAAAGGAAATAATGGCTCCAGCGACAAACTGGCTCTCGTTTTCACTCTCTCCAATGGAGATGTTGAGGTCATCTGAATCTCAGTTCATGTCTTATGATGGCTCTTCAACTGCCTCTCCTCACTACTTGATCGATAATTTCTATGCTAATGGTAAAGCTGCACATTTTCTTCCTTCTCTCTCTTATCTCTCGTGCTTTAGTTAGTATTCGAGTGTGATTGCTGAGAAAATGTCTGAACCGCACTGATATATCTGTTCTTTCTGTATCTGAAAGAGATATTTTATGTTCCTCATGATTATTTGGGCAATGAAATGAAGTTTCAGTGTCTCGAATCCAACTTTGGATATCAAATTTAGCAGCAAGTTTTCTGTGTTTAATATCGACTGGAGTATTTTCTGAAACATGAACAAACCAACAGATTTCCGTATTGTCTGCTTGATCGGTAAAGTTAGGGTGGAAGAAAATAGAGGAAAAATAACAAGCATATGAGTTCAGATGTTGGCTCTGAGTTGCACTTGCACCTTCAAATATTTTTCATCCATACCCATGAAACTAGAATCTAACTTTGAAAACTCGGAAGTTCTTGAAGGGTCTTGTTGATCAGTGGAGGGAAAAAAGGTTCAATCTTTAACTTTGTTCAAGTTGCTGATTTAACTTGCTTATGCTTGTTATATACAGTATGGGCAAACCCCAAAGAATCCCAAACGGTGACGACAATGGCTGAAAACTTTATCCTCACTAGCCCTATAGACCCAGAACCACATCACTCACACGCACCAAAACTCGAAGATTTTCTCGGAGATTCGTCGACATCAATGGTTCGGTATTCTGATAACAGCCAAACCGAGACTCAGGACTCGTCTCTGACTCATATCTACGACCATGGCTCAGCTACTTACTTCAACGACCAGCAGGATCTCAAAACGATTGCTGGTTTCCAAACCTTTTCGACGAACTCAGGCTCGGAGGTTGATGACTCAGCCTCAATACATCGGACTCAACTTGGTGGCGGTGAGTTTGTCGGTCACTCGATAGAGTCGGCTGGGAACGAGTTGGGTTTCTCCAACCGTGGAGGCGCAAACAACGTTTTGTCACTGGGAGTGAATCATCAGGGTGGCGGCGGCGGCGGCGGCTCTTCAACAGATAAGGTTATTATGTCCGTCGAGTCTGATTCTTCTAAAAAGGTAGCTGATACCTTCGGTCAGCGAACTTCGATTTACAGAGGCGTTACTAGGTACGTCGAACGTGTTCAAACTCCTTGTTACATTCATCTGTGAAGTGTTTTGTGTCGTTTTAACACTGAGATTGTCATAAATGATTCGTATTAGTCACAGTTTAAATGGATCATTTCTAACTTTTTCTTTTTCTGTTTTAACATGGGCAATGTTAACGCAGACACAGATGGACAGGAAGATACGAAGCGCATCTATGGGATAACAGCTGTAGGAGGGAGGGTCAGGCCAGAAAAGGACGTCAAGGTAGTATCGTATACTTCTTAGATTATATATGTAGAAAGATAGATACAGTGAGTACTGAAAAGAAACTTGAGCATTAATGGAGATAGTCTGTGTATAGTGAAGGACGGAAGGAGGAGGTGACCCTTTAGTTTTTGGTTTCTGATGCAAAACCAGTCTCTCTCCTTTTTTTAATTTTCTGATGATTGATGGACTGATGGTATATATGCGTTTTACAAACTGTACTTGTATTTTACAATTTTCTAGTCACTGTAACAAGTTTCTATCAAGGAACAGTGATTGATTTGAACAGATGGGCCGCCATTTTGCTCATTATGTAAGTCTGTACTGTCTCTTTCTCTCATCCTCTCACCTGAGTCGGTCCCGTATATACTGCAAAGGTTTGCTTGACATGACCCACGTCCGCTCCTTACGATGCTCAGAAGTTGCAGACAATCGATGAAGTCGAGAGACTCTGATTGATCTGAGCTTTTACTTTTGCTTTTTTTCATTTCAGTCCTGATGGCAGATGTGGTGTTTAGGTTTGACCAGAGCGCGTACTATAATATATATAATATATATGAAAAGCAGGCATTATTTGTTGACCTTGACACTGTTCGTATCTGCCAATTTTGGCTGTAATATCCATTTCACACTTGGAAACTTTGAAACTATTGCTCCAAATCAATTGAAAAACTATGTGCTGGGTACTGGCTGATGTTTGTTTCTTTAAACTATATAATAATAATCTGTTATGTGAATATTCTTCTGTAATATCTGAGCATTGTGTGATTATTTGGTTTTTGAAATTCTTCTCTTCTTCCTTTTGCATGGAACTTGGTGCCTCCGAACTGCATTTGGCTACAGTATATTTGGGTAAGACTAGCTTCTAAGGGACCTTTTAGTATCTGACTTTGAAATTTGAGTGTTTGTTGTACTGAGAAAATCTGTGTTGTGTCAGGTGGATATGATAAGGAGGATAAGGCTGCTAGAGCTTATGACTTAGCCGCTCTAAAGTACTGGGGTCTCACAGCAACCACCAATTTCCCTGTAATATAACCTGCCACTGTTCGATTCTTGTTGATTGTGCATTGGAACCTAAGTAATCTATTTAATGACTTTGTTACGTTTGTATACCAGGTTTCTAATTATACAAAAGAATTGGAGGAGATGAAGTATGTCTCCAAGCAAGAATTTATTGCGTCTCTAAGGAGGTATGGTCATGGAAATGGAACTAGGATGTGTTTTAGAAGTAGAATTTCTGTTTAATTATGTTACATGAAGTGAAATTAATCCCCGTAAAAATCGTTAGGAAGAGTAGCGGATTCTCGAGGGGAGCTTCCGTGTACAGAGGTGTTACCAGGTATGTCTTTTGCAATTCAATTTGTTCATTACTCACTGATCAACACTCCTGGTAGTGATGTTTGAACAATTGTAATTTGTTGCAGGCATCATCAACAGGGACGTTGGCAGGCAAGAATAGGCCGTGTTGCAGGGAACAAGGATCTGTACCTTGGCACTTTCGGTAATGATTTGATGAACATTCATTTTCTTCACATCTTGAACTTAATCAATTATATGGTCATGTCAATCATCCATGGCTTGGAAAGTTTTTAACGGATTACTGCTGTAAATGGTTACAGCTACGGAGGAAGAAGCAGCAGAAGCATATGACATAGCAGCAATAAAGTTCAGGGGAACAAATGCTGTGACCAATTTTGAGATGAGCCGATACGATGTGGAAGCAATCATGAAGAGTGCTCTTCCAATCGGAGGCGCTGCGAAGCGTTTAAAGCTATCACTTGAATCGGAACAGAAACCGGCGATGAGCCAGGAGCAGCAGCCTCAATGTAGCAGCAATGGCAACAATAGTATAAATTTTGCTGCTATTCAACCCCTTCCTGCCGTCGCTTGCGGTATCCCTTTTGAGGCTGCAGCATCGACCCTTTACCATCACAACCTCTTCCACCACCCCATTCAAACCTCGAATACCTTAGCACCGGCCGACTCGTCCGGCTCATCTGCAACAATGGCTACAGCCATGACCATCTTACCTCAAACAGCGGAGTTCTACATATGGCCTCACCAATCTTATTGACCACAGTGAGTTTTTGACAATGAGAAACAAACCCTTTTGTTGCTGACCCTCGTACTAAGAGAAGCTCTAATGCCTCTTTCTCGTTTAACCTCTGGCAGAAGTAGGAAAGACAAAACAGGATATGGTGTTTTTTTGGTTTTGGTTTGAATGGTTAGAAAAAGCTTGTAGTCTTTAACAGGATTGATGAAGAAGACAGGCGACCCATGATGTTGGATCCTGTAAATTAATATGTCTGAAATGTCGTTAGACAAGAGATGCTGAATTATAGGGGTTGATTCTAGTTATTTAGTTGCGGAAGGTAATTTAATTTTCTCCATTTCTACCATATTTGTGTCTGGTATACCTAGAACTTGATAAGCTTTCATGCTATGTTACAAAATTAAGATTTCCAATTGGTTTGATTAGTGTAACCAGTTTAGTTCTCTTAGTTTTGAATTTGGTTTTAATTTTTTAAATTTTGTTGTTAAAATTTGATTATTTTATTAATTAATTGTTTAGTTAATTTTTTAATTTTTAATATTAGTTGAATTTTTTAAACGATCTATTTTTAATTTCGATCCTCAATAATTCTTAAATTTCAGTGTATTTATAGCTTATTTTTATTAGTTGATTTATTAAAAAAGGCTTTTGTTAAGGATATTAAAGAAAAATTTAATATGGACCTAGAACTAAGATAAAAAAGAAGGTTAACCTAATTAAAATTGGAAAATTTAAAAAAATTAAATTATAAGAATATTTTAATTGTATAAATATAACTTGCAGCTTATTCTCATTATTTGATTTATGATGGGATGATTTTATTAATGGTATTAAAGAAAACTTTGTTAGAGTGAGAACTAAAATAAGGAAGAAGGTTGATGGGTTGAAGTGTTAAATTACCCTTCAAGTCATTTGCCTTTTACGATGTTCCAATCTTGCTCCATTTCATCTCAACTATAACATTTATGTGGGACTACTCTGATCCAACCCTGCTTTATTTTATCTCAGCCATATATTTTTGTGGGATTAAAGTAGAAAGTACAGGTGATCACGTCCCGTTAAATTACAAATATTTATCAACAGTAACATTTAGGAGAAACCATGACATCTGAGAAGGTTTAGTAATACGCAGTCTTAACCTTAACTAGTAGAGATATTTTTAAATTACAAATATTTAATATTACTTAAATATGAAAATTTTAATTGTAATGTTAAATAATTTTAATTAATTATTATTATTTTACAAAATATAATTTAAATAAGTATAATTTTTAAAAATTTTGTATATCCTTAACATATTAGAAAATTATACGAATTCCAATATATTTGTATCATGATCAGACACAAACTCCCATAATTTTGGATAAAATATGATTACCACTAAATTCTTTTTCTGTTCCTATCCGATTGAAAAGTACTCAAAAAAGTAAAATTTTGATGCCCATTTGACCATCGGTCTCCCAGCCGCAGCTGTTCCTTTTATCTTTATCTTTTGTTCCAAACCTTTTCCCAATGCCTATGCTAACGAATCTTTGGAATGCGACCACTTTCCAACTTTCAATGCCATGCACTCTCCTTCAAGTAAATGGTCCAAGTAAGACATGTCAAGTGGAGAAGATGAAGTTGGAATTCTCATGCCACAAAAATTTACAGACTTTTGTGACTTTTAAGACATGTCAGGTGGAGAAGATGAACTTGGGATTCTCATTTCACAAAATTTTGCAGGCTTGTGACTTTCTGATTATACATACAATAATAATGGTACTGCATAATGTGAATTTTTCCACTTCATTACTTCCCTCTAAACTATGTAGATACAAGCGAATTGTTGTGATCTTTCATGTATTCAAGTGAAAATCTTGTAGAAGCAGCAGTTTCTACTCCATCACGAGTTGCAGATGGCGGTCTAGGTCGTTGAGGTAGTTGGTGCTAGTGTAATCTTGCAAATCACAACCATCTAAGAACACTGTTCTTCCTGAGTTGGTCTTTTGTGTAAACTCCATTACGTGAACTTCCTCTCCCTTTAGTATCTGCACAACCTGAGCAGTTTTTGAAACTTGGATTAGGTGCTTTTGCTGCAACTGCATAGGATTTTGTTTTGAATTGGAACAAGAACCTCGTACGTACTACTTACCCGGTTCATGTCTGGACGCATACTAGACAAGTGGTGAATGCACAATGATGCAGTCAACACGGCACGTTTCATTTCACAAGGATCATAATCGTCTCCTAACTGAGAGTCAGCTAATTCCTTAACATTATTTGCCTCCAACAAGGGTTTTGCCTGTGCAAAGGATCGAGAATGAGCAACTCTGTAACATAATCTGGTATTTGAGAATGAGCAACTCTTAGCATAAGATGCAGGATCATACCCAGATTGCAAGGCTTTGTCTGCTCGAATCGACGGCGCGGCGACCGGTGATGATTTCTAATAACAGAACTCCAAATGCAAATACATCGGTCTTCTCATCTACAATTCCATGCATAAAGTACTCTGGAGCCAAGTATCTGAAAAGCCATGTTTTAAGTCAGGGTCAGTCAGTCTGGCAATGGCGTAGTTATAACAGCAACTATTTTCTTTTTTTTTTTTTTGGAAAAATTCTAACAGCAACTTGCTCAGTCTGGGTATCGACTAACCCGAATGTGCCCTCAATTGGGAAGACAATGTGGTGGATCCAGTTCTCTGGAAGCCATTTGGCCAATCCAAAATCAGAAATCTACATGTCAAGAAACAAGTCACAAGCTTAACATCAGGGGAAAAAAAAAGAAAGGGATGATATGCAGGCAATGAAGCTCGATCATATAATCTGATAAATCACCTGCGCCTCAAAATCTTCAGTAAGCAATATGTTTGATGCTTTGATATCTCTGTGGATAATCCGCCTCGGACAATCATGGTGGAGATACCGCAATCCTTCTGCTATTCCCATTGCCACCTTAAACCTCTTCTTCCAATCTAAACATTCCCCTCCACCTGAAACAAAGAATTCTCCTCATCAATGAATATTTTAGTATCAGAAATAAAAGATCAGAACGTTAAATTGTATCTGAAACATACAAAAATGCTATAAACAAAGCGAGTACAAGGGAATTAGAGACAGCACCATGAAGAAAAGAAGCAAGACTTCCTTGGGGTAAAAATTCAAGTACAAGGTGCAGACCATCATCAACGCTAAATCCAAGCAGTTTAGCAGCATTTGGATGGTTTATGTGAGCAATAATCCCAAGTTCTGATAAGAAGTCAACAATTCTGTCCTCTTCTTCCTTCTCACTACTTATTAACTTCTTCACAGCTACAATTTGACCATCAGGTAAGAGGCCTTTGTACACTTGTGCATGGCCTCCTTCCCCAAGCAAGTTTTCTGAACAATTTCAAACACAGTTAACTATATCAGAAGCTAAAGCACCCAAAAAAAACAGAAAGT
Organism: Erythroxylum anguifugum; assembly: GCA_027478595.1. Classification (NCBI taxonomy): domain Eukaryota; kingdom Viridiplantae; phylum Streptophyta; class Magnoliopsida; order Malpighiales; family Erythroxylaceae; genus Erythroxylum; species Erythroxylum anguifugum. Next base: position 63,984,124 of record JANIPN010000217.1, on the reverse strand, counting down.
GTTAACAATTGGGCAGATAGCACCCAAAAAGGGCTTGGAGAATGTTTTCAGCTTTTGAAGCAATGAGATCAAAAAGCACTGTTCCAATGTCACTTTCCTGAGTTCCGAGCCTTTAATAAATTAGTCAAATAGTCTCCTATTATAACTTTTAATTAGTCAAAATAGTCTCCTCTTATAACTTTTACTTGGGCCACGAGCACAGGCACCATTGACTACTTTGCGTGTCTGTCCACAATTTCAATCGTAGGTATGACTTTTCCTTATTCCAAGACTAAACTAAAGTTTTGAGTTTAACTAAACCAAGAAAGCGACCTCTCCGCTGTTTATGCTATGTTTTGGACTTTGTAATTTTCAAACCAGGAAACCTGATTTCAGAATATGCTAAGGGCACGCATCAAACCATAATCAAGATTCAGGATAGAAGCCAGGCAACTGGTCTCTGAATACTCAGCTAACAACTCCAAAATCCATCAACTCGACACAAAATACTAACAATCAACTGAATTCTAAAAGAGGGTTGTTCCTGGTTTGTAACAAGATTAATATGAAGAAGATAGGAAACTGC
>JANIPN010000217.1:63679583-63690896 GCA_027478595.1 Erythroxylum anguifugum | reverse complement strand
AGCTTAATTTAATTAAATTCAGAATAAAAAATTTGATTAATTATAAAAAATTAAATAAATTAAATAAAAAGATGTTTAATCAATTTAAAATTCAAAATTAATTTATTTTTAATATAAAAACCCAACTGATTTTAAACTCTAAGCTTAATTGTAATAAGATATTGATATTAGATAAAGCAATGATTTAGCATCAAATAACAAGATTAGGGTTGACAATAATCCAATTCGACCTGACCAAAATTTGACTTAACTAAGTTTAAATTACTATCAAAATGATATCATTTTTAATTTGATCGAGTGAATTCGAATTATATTAAGTCAGCCTTTAAATTTAAATTTAATCTAAAATTGATCATTACGATTCGTTGACTTCAGACCTAATCGGACCGAATCAGGGCCAAATATGTCAAACCTAAACGGTATTCGTTTCTGTGGTTTACAAGAGCACTATGTAAAAGCTTTATCTATGACCGGAGATTAAAGCATTATTTCCTAAAGGGCAATTAACTAATGTAAGCAACTTAAATGGATACAAAAGACAAATACAAGTCAGGAAAGAGTTCTCCCATTTTGAGGTTGTAGCATATACAAGAAAATACCACCTGCAACTGCAACATTAAGGGACTCGAAGTCTCCTGACATTGGGATGCTCACAAGTTCGCATTCTTGTTGAGCTTTACCTGAGAGGCCATGCCCTTCATTTCCCAAAACCAACAGTAACGGCACATCAGCCAAAGATTCTGCAAACCCTTGGGACAACTGGGACACTAGCTTCAGCTCATCATTACACTCTGGATGACCAGCTAGCATCTTCATCTTGAACCCCTTTTTGATGGCCTCAAGATGATACCAATCACCAGACACGATCGGCAGTTGGAAGGACGCTCCTCGACTAGCTCTTAATGCTTTGCCGCTAAACGGATCGCAACAACCGGGGAGTAAGAAAACACCACCCTGTTGGCCACCAATTATCATATCAGATTTCAAAATTCAGTCACGAATTGACAATGAACTGAAGTAGACAGGGTTTCTCAGAAATACATCATGTGCAGCAATTGTGCAGAGTTCGTATGACAACAGCATCATAACACGAAAAACCTGGAGGGATCCTATGAAGTTTCACTCTGCTCTGGAGGGAGCAGTTAATGGATTCAGGAGAAGTTCTCAGAACAAGATCTTAAAATGTTATCTGGCTATTAAAGATGTATGTTCTACGGTTTTCTGATGGTTAATATTAAGATGGATCCAAATTGGTATGGAAAAGCTTGATTCTTTTGATGTTTCTCTTCTTTGCTTACCCATCTAAATGCCACAGCAGACCTGAGTAGTGTACCAAGGTTACCTGGATCCTGCACCAAACAGAGCATTCATGAGGGCAACATATATTCTACAACTTTACAACATAGGAGATCACTACATAGCATTCAAGATTCTATTCTACAACCATGCTTTTTATTCCGTGGGAATCCATTGAAACAATTTCAGATTTCTAGTTAGTTAGCAATGTAAGAAATTTCTGTAAGTTATGTGATTCAATTTTTCTTTAAAAATGAAGAAAGAAAGGCAAGTGAAGACTAGACTGTTGAGTAAAAGCAACTTAACAGTGTCAATTTCAGTGAACGAACAAGCTAAAGCAGCAGAATCATCATAATTCCAACATTCTTGAGGCACAATATGGACAAGAATCACATGGCTGCATATTCTATAGAAACTCCAGATTACAATGAAACGATAAAAGAGAACTCAAGCTAAGAACAAAGAGAATCAACAATTACCTGGATTCCTTCAAGGACTAGAATTCGATGTCGAGATGGGAACCATTTGCAAAAGTCAGAATCTTTCTGGTGAGAATTAGCAAGGAAGTAGCTGGTGGGGAATTTCATCAGAGCAATTGCTTCAATAGCCTCGGTAGATTGTATCTGGGAAAGCTTTTTCATGACCAAAGCGCTCACACGCAAAGTACGTTTAGCAGATTTCTCCAGTTCCTCAGGTACTTTGGCATTATCAAGAAGGAAAAGGTAATCAGTTTCAATAGTTCTTTCTTGCAATGACTCCTGAAATTTGTGTATCTCCCTGTGAAAAGACAAGCTTGATGTGAACTGGGTAAAATCAAACTAAGGAAAACCGATGAAGAACCATGTAAATGCACAAAGAAAGAGAGGTACCCGTCTAAAAAAGATGTGGTTTTGAGAGTACCTGATAGGAGTGGTACCGACAACAAGAGCTGAAGCATGAGAATGGCGATAAGGGGAGCTGCGACTGAGCTTGACACAGTGCTTGACGAATGGATTGGAAGTACTGGTGATAGATTTAAGATGAGCTGGTAATGAAAATTTGGCCAACTCTGAACGATTATCAGTATCGTCTTGGTCTTCTTCTTCATGATAGTAGGATAGCTTTGCGATTGAAGAAATGGGTTTTAAAGGAGGTGGAGAAACTGTTGGTAGGGAAGGCGCGTAAAGGCTCTGCATTTCTTATGCTTCGATGTCTCTACTCTAGTAGGCACGAGAGATAGTGATATCAGGTGAGGACAGCTGCCCTTAGGATTGGGGATCAACCTTTTTGGAACAAGGTGAGGACAGCTATGAGTGACATATGTGAGAAACTTGAGCCTAGTCGACGATTTCGCTGTGAACATTAGGCGAACGTCGGATTTGTGTGTATTGGCGTTCAGGTGTGGTACTTCGTAGCGGGCAGTTTCCCAGGCTTGACACCCTGGGCGGCCTGAGATCAATAGGCCCGGAACCGTTTGACAGAATTTTAAACCCAGTATGCACTTTTCTTTAATTTTCGAACCCTGACTTTTTATTTAAAATAAAATAACTTTTTTTTATAAAGTGATGTCATTTTTAATTTTTATAAAAAATTTAGGTTCTAGACCGCTGGCCGAGCCACTCCACTCGTTGTCATTCCTACAATCACCTTTAAATGATGATATTGAATCGGGTCGGGTCATATTTATTATTAAAATTTCTCGTCTCAAACAAATCTAATTTCTAATAAGTATAATAAATTAATTATGGTCTAATTCTTAAAATTAATAAACTTAATATGAATATTCATTTAATCAAATTCTATTTAACTAAATTCATATCATACTCGAATATTTAAGTTTAAATTGGATTAAATTTGAACTCGAATTTTATGAAAATTTTAGAACTTAACTAATTATAATAATATAGTTTAAACTCAAGTACTCCGATATGAAATTAATGAATTTAACTAAATTCAATCAAATTTAAATTTAAGTTTTTAAATTCAATCTACGCTTAAGTTTTTTTTTTCGATAAAGCTTAAAATTGAGTTAGACGCACGAGTAACCCTATTCTCTAACAATTAAAAATACATAAAAGATTTCAAAAAATTCATATTTAGTAATTTGATAGTAGTGATTAATGTTAATCCTCCTTCTATATTAATTTTTAACCTAAGATATCTTAACTCACTATTTTAATATAGATAAATAGGTTTGTCCTTACTTCAAATAAGTGACTCGAGTTTGATGAGAGCATGTCTGCTGCTCCCAAATTGCTGTGCCTTTAACATCCTAACCATCCAACTTATTGTAATAAATGACTGAGATTTATTCAGGCACAAGAGACGCAGCACTTTGAGAACCAAATTTAATATGAAATTCTATCAAGCTCAAATTACTTAGACTCAAACCAAAATCACCTTCTATACGGTATGTTCAAGTCACTTGAGCTAGAATTCAAGGTTGCCCCAAGCCCAAATTGAGTACAAAATTTGACCATCCTGAACCTAAACCGTTCACTTCAAGTTGAGTTTATATTGAACCAAATTTACCACCTCTAAAGATAAGAAGTGGTCTCTTCTATCAAGGTTTAAGATTTCAAAACATGAACTACAACCATTTAGATTACTCTTCAATGGGACCGTGAAGCAAGACCAAGCGCTAAGTAGCGTTGTGACTCCATACTTTGACCTAGTCTTGACCTATTAAAGGGATCATCATAGCTTCTAAAGATGGTGTTCACAAACAAATCCTTTTGGTCCTTGAGAACATAGTGAAACACTAGTATTAGCATCCTATATCCTCTGAGATGCAGACAGATTCATTGAAGCTCCCTGACTGGGGAAGCTATCAATAGAAACCATGGTGCTGTCATTATATACCCGTTCAGTTGTAGGTGGAAGATATAGCCTCTCGGATGCTGCTACTGTAGTGTTAATTCTTTGAACCATTTGAGGAGTGTACACGGCCTCTGAAGTTGAATGCATAGCATCATTCCGTTGAGAAGCTGGGTTCATGTTTTCAGTCCTTTGATCAGGCACTCTAGCAATATATATCCTCTTGGAATTGGGTGACGAAATGGCATCTGGTCTCTGAGATGCTGGACTTATCTGATCACTTCTGTGAGATGTAGAAGGTATGTATCTACTCTCCGGAAGTGGGAATATGGAATTACGTCTTTGAAATGTTTGGCTCAGACGGTCATTCAAGTGTGTAGGATTTGCTACAATGTCGTACAATTTCTCCGAAGCTGGATGTACGGCAGTGTTGGTTCTGTGAGAGCTTGAAACTTTGCTATCATTCCTCTGTGATGTTGATGGACCTATGTTTTCATTCCCATGCGATGTAGACACATATAAACACTCAGACGCCAATGAGAATGCTGATTCATTCCTCTTGGTTGATGACCTGACATTTCCATTGCGTTGAGATGCAGTCATATAAATCCCCATTGATGTGGAAGAGATGCTTTCAGTCCTTTGAGAAGATAGGCTTGAAGTATCATTCCACCGAGATGTTTGGGGTATATAAACACTATCAGATGACTGGGACATGGTTAAAGCTATTTCGTGGCCTGAATTCGATGCAGAGAGTATACTGAAGGACGCGTTGTTATCTGGTAAATCCTGCTCAGCTGTCGGAGGCAACACTAGAGATGCTCCCTGGCTGTGTAGATCCTCATCAGTAATTGAATGCAAGGAAGACACTCCTGAATTCGGTAAATCCTCATGCAGGAACTCTCTTTGCCTAGGGGAATCCCTCTCAGATGCAATTGACACGGCTGGCGATGCTCTTTCACTGGGTGAATCTCTCTCGGATGGAGGCGCGCCTAACGAAACTCGTCTGCTTCCTGTTTCCATCTCAAAGTGCGTGAAAGTAGACAATGAGACTCCCAGACTAGGCAAGTCCCTCCATTGTTGAGCCACTGTCTTTATTTGCGTGTAAAATTGCACACCTGCCTTTCCTGCATTTCAGAAACATACTCCACTGAGAGAGAAAAAGAGAGAGAGAGAGAGATGAAATGAAAAAGTGTAAAGCACTGCATAAACTCTTCATCAATGCCATATAACTCCAATCTTTTTCCTCCTCACTTTTTTCCCTTTCTATGAACAAGGTTGGGTTTTGCATTAGTGAAGTGAATTGAAAGACGATATACCGCAAAAATTAAGATCGCCAGCAAATGATGCTTTTGGTTCATGCCATTTGGAGAACGGCAAAGGGATCGGAATTGGAATATTGACTCCGACCTGTTAAGACAAGCCTCACGTCAAATAATTTTTGAAGAGCTGACACTTACAGAGCACATACAGGACCCAATAAAGACTAAGATAACTTGTGACAGCCCCACTTGGATGGACAGTGTAGGCACATGACAACTCCTTTTGATATTGAAATTTCATTTAGCTATTTTCCACTGGAAATTTCACTTAGATTTAAACAGAAGTAATAAGCTCAAGCCAAAAAGTTTTAATGCTCTCCATTCACGCCATCAAGGTATTCCCTACATTGAATGATCTGAAGAACTAAACCATATTCAGGCTTCAGTTTTTCAGTTTTTCAGTCTCTAGCTTGCATATTTCTCTTGCACTCTAGCAGATGGTGTCTCAGAATAGTACTACATTGACAGGGTATGTAGGAATTAAAGATGGTAAAAGGGACATCTTAGACATCTTTCCCAGACTTACCATGCCAGCATCGACATCGTTCTGGAACTTCCTTGCTGCAACCCCAGATGCTGTGAATATGGAAGCTCCATTCCCGTACCTGGATACAAGATTTCAAATGCAAACAATGTAGCAGAACCATGATTTACTACCACATGGAGAGAGTATGAAAAAATGCACCTAGTAAGGTTCCAACATAAAACGACAACCTAAAAATTCTTGAGAAAATATTATTAACATTGAGGAAAGATTACATCCACTCAATCTTGCATGAAGGGGGGAAGGGGGAAAAAAAAGATTTGACAAGAAAAATATAGTCCAACTTGTTTACAATACTAAAGCTCAGCAGTGCATCTTCCTCAGTCACAACCAGTACCTATTTTTGTTTATAATGGTTATGGCCTCTTCCAGGCTGTCAGCCTGTTTGCAATCAAAAAGAGTTTGTCAACCTACTACAGACAAATTTACCGTTCACAAAAAGCAAGTGAATCACTAATAAAAGGCGCACCTGCATGCACAGTAGTACCGGTCCAAAAATTTCTTCCTGCTCAACACAAACATTGCTGTCAACAATATGGCAAGGTCTTTGGTTCAATTCTTGTACTACTGAGAAAAATGCATTATCCAAGTTGATTTATGCTAAAAAGCATATGAAAACTCGAGAAGTGAAATGTAGTTACCTTATAGCAATCCATGTTGATAGTAACATCACACAAGATTGTTGGACCAACAAAGCTTCCCTTTTCATATCCTGGAACCTAAAAAAAGAATTAAAACAAAGACCAGACTAAGAAAGTAAACTCATCTAGAATAGAATGAAAAGACCTTCATATATCACTAACCTTTGCAAGTAAAGGTAGGGTTTTAGATGGAAGACTTTTGCAGGTTAGATGTGAGAAAGAAGTATATTAATTATTACTACCAGTCAACAGAAAGAAATGAGAATGGTATATACTGTGATGCCTTATTATGTCAATAGTCACTAACTAAGCTCCTAGTGTCATGTTTACATAGCTCGAAAAAAGGTTCACTTCATTTTGGATAACAGTTGCTTAAGCTTACTTGGAGATATCCGTTGAGTTTTATCTGAAAGTAGAGAACTGAGATCATTGTTGATCTAAGTACCTCTCTTTTCTCATATGCCAAAATTTCAAACCCAACGTAGTAAGAGAAATTACAGATTCTCCACACCAACCTATCATCAACAGCCTACTTTTGGGCATCAAAACAAACCATGATTTGTAGAAAAGCTCCAGCAACTATTTGCCCATGTTTGAGCAGGAGCAGGTATAATCTAATAATTTCAGTTTTATATTATCAGCAATGAATAGCACAACATCAGAAAGCATAGAAACAAATACACACCAAAATGTTTCTTCCATCAAGATGAAGCCGAGCACCACTATCAGCCGCACTCTGTACTAATCTATTTATCCGGTCCTTCACCTGTTCATTTTAGCATACCCATCTAACGAGTATAAGAAAACCTAATGAAAAAGGAACCAAGGACGTAACAACCATAAGCTAGAAATCAATGGGAAGAAACCAAACCATCTGGACAAATACTAGTTAATAACATCTAATGATATAAGAAAACCTCAAGAAAAAGTTACTATGTACAAGTCATATGCTAAGAAACCAACAGAAAGAAAAGCAAGCTAGCTAGGTGGAGTATATAAGTTAACTAAGAAATCAAACCTTGCATAATTATGAACAAAAGAAAACTAGCTACCAGCATAAACTTTCACTTCATCAAGTTACTGACATAATATTCTCAACCAAGTATCTTCACCTCTTTGCTAATCACTGGACCAAGGTCTGCACAGGGATCAGTGCCAGCGTTAACTTTAAGTGCTTTAACACGCTCCACAAGGCCATTTTCCCTGGAAATATGAACAAACACTGATGTCAATGATATAAGTCTTAACTGCACTATAGCAGCAATTTCTAGAAGCATGACTTGACAATTACCCAAAACAGAAACAAAGAAGAACAAGAAGAACGAAACATGAAAGAAGAAGCAGAAGAATAAGGAAACGTGGATATACTACATTAATCAAAGATAAGTTACGATGGCGACTACAAGGGACGTTCCTCTATCTTTCTCATAAAAAGAGGTCAGTTCTGTTGGCCTACGATAGCAAAATGAACCAATGATGCTAACGTAAAATGCCTAGTGCTCTACTTGAGATGCACTGAAATTCAGCCATGCATCATTTCCCACCACCTCTTCTTGCCATGCTTTCTATTTCTAAACTTAGAATGAGGTCTTCACATTCTAGAAACAAAAAGACTACATATCTTGACTGCTTACATGGGTAGCAAGAACACAATATACAAAATCTTTTAATACCAAATACGGTTTCTATCTGCGCAACAACGAATGTAGAGTGATATACTAGGTAACCAACAAAGAATTTCCATGTTTATAAGTATCAGAAAATAACAATTGCCAAGGAATAGCAATTTAAAGGACACAAGGACAAAAACGAAGCAAAAGTAACTACCGCTTAAGAAGCCTAAAATCTTTGGTGCAGAGTTAAGAAACATCTAAGTTACAACAAGTGGGCTCTCATAGTGAACTTGGTAGAAGGAGGATTGGATAACAAGATAAAGAAAAACTGAAGGCAAATAGATCACAGTGACAGTACCATGGCATTGAACCTCCAACAAAAACAACCGTGCTCAATGCCATGCACCTCTGTCCTGCAGCACCAAAGCCAGCAGCAACCACGGCATTCAAAGTATCATCCATGCTTGCATCAGGCAAGATAACTGCATGATTTTTCCCTCCTATCATAGACTAAAGATTCCACAGAATAATCAGCAGCTCAAATCAGTATACAGCCATAATTAAAATTAGGACAACAAGAACATTTGAAACCCGTGCACAAAATCATGTGTGAGCACGTGACTGTTTGAGATAGATGGAGATAGAGATAGATCAACAAATACAAGAACTTCACCTGAACACGTTTCCCTCTAGCAGCTGCCCTAGCATATATGTGCATGCCAGCCTAGAAATCAAGTCAACAAGACATGGGGAAAGCATTTGTCATTCAACATCATACTTAATGGCCTTTATTTTCTGAAACTCGTAACAATTGACAATTGAGTTAAGACTAGAAAATGGAGAATGCTGTGAAGAGACTTCCAGCTATTAATTCCACCTTCGAAATGTTCAATTCAAGAACAAATCAAATCCTCCGTAATTCACTTAGATTCAAAGAAATCCTTGGTTGATCTAATTTAGTTCTACAACACCTCAGGTATCAAAGATTTTCGTTAACGACTTCATACATAAATCTGCTTAGCCTTTTCAAAGCTAAAATGTTTTAGATCAGATTGAGAATTTTTCCTCATATATGAGTATATGACTATTATAAGGCGTTAAGTTGACAATTATACAATTAATAGACTTGATTGGAAGCTTAAAAAACCACACAAAGTTTCACATCTAAATAAAAAATGTAGGAGATATCTTTTTAGTCCTTGTAAACCAGTAGAAGAGTATATGCGACTAATCCTTTATCAATTAGACTCCACAGTAACAATTCTTAATTCCAATAAATCTGTTAAGCATACTGCGGAGTACATCATTAGTGTAACACCACAGTAAAACTCCCTTTATATCATTAGTGATATTGACATACTTTTAACAGCATCATTCACTATAAGCAAGCCTTCTGAACTTGGAGCTACTAATGTCACACTGAAAATTGCTGTAGCCTAAAAAAATGATAGGATGACAATCACTGCATACAATAAGTTCAATTACTCTATCAAGTACCAAAATCAGCTTACCACATCTGAACCAATGAATGATAGAGCTTTTATGTCTTCATCATCACATATGTAATTAACAATATCCTACACCAAATGCAAAATATGCAAGTTGAGAAGTCACAGTAAACAAATTAGTATTCTCAGAAATTCTTTTCTGAATCTATACCAATCAAGACAGAGCTCCCAATTCATGTTCCCAGCCCTTGCCCCCAATGGGTGTACACTTACTTACCCCCACCGACCACCGACTGGGCTTTCTAAGAATATTGTAATGTTTAACATCATCTTACAAGGAGCAGAGCCAAGGGTAGTCAGCAAAATGAACCAAGAATAGTATTCCAGGAAAGGCTATTCAAAATCAAATAGAAAGGTTATAAAAGAAAGGGCACACATGGTCAATCACATGCAATATCTTCAGCCAATTTTTTCTGGTCATAATGTTGAGGAAGTTCAAAGAATTTGAAAAGCAAGCCTCACACTGTTTCCATGAATAACATTTAGGACACCATCAGGCAAACCAGCCTCCTTAGCCAATTCTGCAAGTATTGCAGAAGCCCCTGAAAAAATAAGCTAAACCATGCTATCAGTGACATTTTTAATTACATAGATTACAAGTTTATATATGTTAATGCATTGTTTGCGAAGGACATCAAAGACACAAGAATCTACGAATAACACAAAACCCCAGAGCCGGGAGACACCTTTTAATACTAGTAATGTCAGCAGAGCACAAGACGATTCATGAGTGATGGACGATTACTTATTTCATAATCAGTAGAAACGTTAAAATAAAATTTGCAGCAGTACAAAGATTGTTCATTCACTTGGGAAATGCTGTATCTGCGTTTAGTTTATTACAAACTCAAAAAAATAAGGAAATTGCAGACATGATACTGATTACGATACTGAATTGAGTAATTGTTATCTATACCAATCATGCAAGCCTACTATGAACTAAACTGCAGTTTATGGTACAGACAAGATATGACTTTGTTTCCTCCAGTAAAGGTAGCAACTCAAAGAATTTTTGAGTGCTGAACAATTGTGAACAGAAATAAACTAACCCACCTGGATTTTTTTCACATGGCTTAAGAACAAATGTATTGCCACATGTTACTGCAATCGGGAACATCTGCAAATCAAATAATCAACTTTTTTAGAGTAGAGAAAAATCCTTTTCTTACCTCATTTTGGTTTGACAGTGCTAAGTTACTCTTCTAAACGAAAGCTGCATCTTTCAATAGCAAGAGCAAGAACACCTAAACAAATGAAACTGACCAAAAATTCACCACAGGACCATAGACTAATCCAGTCAGTCAAGCCTAAGCACGAACTATGATAATAGAGCAAATCAAGGTTTGGAAAGCCAACATCTTGGCCTAGAGAAACTCTAAGATACAAGAGCATTTAGGACTGTTGGATAATTATCGTAGATAAGTTTATCTTTTAGTAGATAAGATAAGATATACTATAGATAGGATAAGTTAGTATATGCGAAAATTTTAGTAGTTTAGTAGTATTAGAATACATTATACTCATGTATAAATTACATATAATCAGAGAACTAAAGTGTTTTTTCTTCTGATATTTTCTATACCCTCTTGTTTC
>JANIPN010000217.1:63649654-63660869 GCA_027478595.1 Erythroxylum anguifugum | reverse complement strand
TTGTCCCATATTGAAAAAAGAGAGAAAAGAACACTAACATATAAGCCTAGTGGGTTACTCTACTTATTACCAATTAATTTTAAGATAGAATCTCACTTAAACTTGTATGTGGTCTAACTTTTTTTCTTATGTAATCCCGTAGGGTCACTGTAAATTCTAACAAGCTTTACTCGTCTGTGTGGTCAAGGACTAGGAGTTGCAGTTGGAGTTTAACACCTGCACAAATTGCGCATAACTGGTATGACCATGTTTGGTCAGTTTCAAAGCAGAAAAAAGCCAAAGACCGATCAAAGAAACCGCATGCACTAGAAGCTAAAACTTGAAATGATGCGAGTTTTGGTTTTCTTCTCTCTTTTTTACTTGTTTCGACTTTCGATCCCAAAGCTAGATGAGGCCAAAAAGGGTGATGGGAAAGAAAAGCAATTTTCTCGCTTTAGGGTTATATCATTTTACGAGTCTCTTCCTAAATTCATCTACACGTCAAGAACTTTCACTACATTACAAATTCTTAAGCCCTTGATTTCAGACAGATACAGCGTTGTTTACATATGTGATGACGATAAGATGATGTCTTTCTCTAACAGCAGATGATGTCTTTTTCTAACAGCAGAAAAAGCCTAAGACTAAGTATAAATGATTTAAAAACTAGACTAAAAATTAAATAAGTAAGATAAGAAATTAAGGTTTAAAGTTTAAAGTAAAAAAGTTCAACAATTAATTAAAAATTAAATAAAATTAAAAAATTTGAAATATAATTGAAAGAGATTGTCTTTACCTATCAAAGAATTTGAAATTTAATTAAAAAATAGATTATTGAATAAAAATCAATTGATTTATATAACTTATTCATTTACCAAAATTGTCTGATTAATTAACAAATTGATTGATTTTTAATAACAAGAGTTATTAAAGTAAATCGAACCGAAAAAGTTGAAAACTGAACAAAAAATTGAACAATTCAAAGTTTTTATTGTTAAATTGACTAAACCAGTTGAGTTTTTAATTATTGCTAAGTATCCATAATTATTAACATTATAAAATTTTAAAAATAAAATTTCTTTACGTAATAGTGATAAACACCAAGTTAAGGGCTAAGTATTCCGTAATTATTAATATTATAAAACAGAAAAAAGATTATTATCAAATAAGATTTTTCTTATTTTGGTTGTGATAAACACTAACAGCAGTTGAATCTTTTAAACTTTAAACTCTTATCTTACTATTTTAACTTCTATTTTTTAAAATATTAGTTTTTTAGTCATCATAATTTACTAAGATTTGATGAATTTCAACATATCTCATATGAATTAAAGTAAGATTTGATGAATTTTCAACATATCTCATATGAATTTAAGTAGAGATCCTTCATTAAGAAAGTTATTTAGTCCACTTAGAAAGTTAGAATTGTGCACATGTCTATTTCTCTTTATTTATTTATTTTGTAAATTTCAAGTATTCACACATTTAAATGTTCTCAAATCACAAGAACATTATTTTGTTTTTAGTTCTTCATGCCAACACACCATTTGTTAGTATGGCACCATCAAGGTAGTTGTTGGCCGACTAGAGATTTGGGATTTGATTTGTCCCATGAGCTAGATTTAGATATTTTCAATGAGTCGACAGGTCCAAGTCTACATAAACTCGAGTTTCAGCTATTCAAAATAAAATAATATCAATTTCTTTTTAAAAAATGTTGTTTTATACTTTTAATTTTTAAAAATTATTTTTAAAAAATTACCATCCCTATATTTAAGATTTAGGAATAGGCATACGTACATGAGAAAAATTGATAAATAAATAAATGATATAAAATTTAGAGAATTAGAGAATTAGTTACCAAATATGTTGTAAATGAATACAAAATTATAAATGAAATTGAGAATTATTAATAAAATGGTATAGTGATATTTAATTTCAGGTAATCAAATGGTGTCACATAATTTAGAAAAACGATATAAATCACCTATGAAAAATATAGCAATATTTAATTTCAGATAATGACATGGTGCCACATAATTTTGAAAACGATATAAATTACCTATGAAAAATATAGTGATTTTTTTATTATTAAAATGAGCGGTTCAGCATTAAAAATCTTGAACCGGTTATTATCTGATTCAATTGTTAACTTTTTTGTTAATAAATTCTTATCATAAAAAAAATCAGTCAATTTATTAATTAATAAGTCAATTTTAATAAAATAATTAATTTTTATAAATTAAAATAAACTAATAAATTTTTATTTATTAATCTTTTCTTCGATTAAACTTTAAATTAAGAAAGGTCTCTTTTAATTTTTTTCAAAAGTTGTAATTTTATTTAATTTTTAACTAAATTTGTAAAATTTTAATACTAAATTATCAATTAAATCTTTTATATTTTTTATTTTATCGACGTAACTTTCAACTTAAAAAAAGGATTACGTGAATCTGACTGAATATATTTGGTATCGGAGATGAGGAGGACACACAGATTCTGAATATTCGCTGTAACATGGAGTCATGAGCTTCTCGCTGGCTGAGAAGAAAATGACGGTTCACACCAACAAGAAGTACAGTCCATACAAAAAGTTCTCTTCAATTGGCAAAGTCCCTTCACGTTAATCACGCAACCATCCTCATGTTCTCCATCACTTCCTTGCACAAACACACTCCGTCTCTCTGACAAGACTCAAGAGCAGCACAAAAGTGAATCTCATGATTAAACATACATATTTTGTCTATCTATATGTTTATTTATGTACATATAATAAAGTTAAATTTCGTTAATACATAAAATTTGAAAAGGTCGAATAGTAATTAACGTCACTCTTCATTAATAGCTGTGATGTGATGTTTGTACTTACTCACACGAGAAACAAAATATATAGGCATATATATATATATATTAAAATAATAATTATTAAAAATTATATATATATATATATATATATGTATGTATGTATAGTTCCTACTATCAATATGATTTTTCACTGTATAACTTCCCTGATTGCCGATGTTTCAAAGATTAGATTGGAAGTTAATTTGATAAAATAAAAAGTTTAAGGGTTAAAAGGTTTAATCGGTATTAGACCGATATAAAATTACTAAAAATTGAATAAAATTAAAGAATTTGAAATATGATTAAAAGAGATATTTTTTTCATTGAAAATTTTGAAATTTAATTAAAAAAGATAACGTTAAATAAAAATTATTTAATTTATTTTGATTTATAGGAATATTAATTTATTAAAATTTATCGATTAATTAATAAATTGATCAGTTTTAACAATAAGAGTTATTAAAGTAAATCGAACTGAAAAGTTAAAAATTGAATTGAAAAATTAAATAATTCAAAATTTTACTTTCTCTTGCCGTATATAGCAGTATATGCTATATGCTAGGCACAATCTCTCCCTAGCTACTGTGTCTTATGTTATGTGAGCAGCAATAGTACACATCAAACATATATATTTTTATCGAAAGATCAACACCATCATCGTCATCACACTTAATTCAAAGTTTCGTAGTAAAGTGAGATCTGGGAAGGTCTGATAATATGTAACCTTATCCTTATATAATAGAGAGGCTATTTTCGATAGACTCATATGTAGATATAACAGGAAAATAGTGATGCAGGTTAAAGAGTAATATATATATATATATATATATATATAAAGTAATAGTCAATATGCAAAAAGAATAAATAAATGATAATACTGATAGAAATACAATAATAATAATAATAATATTTAGAATACTAATACTAATAATTAGAAGGAAATCTAAATAGCGGACAAGCATAATCATAAAAACATGAAGAAATTTAAGGCTTCGTCTAAGTAAGAGTTAAAACCCTTCAGTATAATCATTGTACTAAATAAATTGATCCGAAGCAGGTAATAAGGGCTGTATTAAGAGTAATAAAGAAAGAATAGAGCACTAACAAGTTCTCGTAAGTTCATATAAGAAGTAGAATTGAGAAAAGAATCACACACCATAAGGCTCGAAAAAAAGCTACGGAAAGCATCAAGCTCTAGGAAGAAGGGATTGCCAAGTAAAATCAAAACATATGGAAGTAATACAAACATAGGTTTTCATACACTTCTTACTCAAGATGAAAGAATCCATACTAATACAACAGTTAACAAACAAATTGCAAAAACCCAATACCAAACAAAATTTTCACGATTTAGAAACCAAAATCCAAATGGAATTAGTGGAGGAGAAAACTGAAAAACATATGGTTCATCAAGAAAACAAAATTACGCTAATGAAAATCTACAAGCTACATAAGAGGGAAAAAAATGGTTAAGAAACAAAGAGTTGCATGCTTTAGCAGAGTACAAGACCTAGCAGATATATCATCAGCAAGTAATTTAGTCACAAAAGATCATGCGGACATGGGAAGTGGCTGTGGACTGTGGTCATCTTTTTTTTTTTTGATAGATCATCCGATATTTGACGCCACACGGACAATCGACTAATCCGAATTCGAGCAAGGTAGGACTATATAGGCAACAAAGCTCTCTCTCACAAGTGCGACTCCATTCTCAAGACTCGAAACCGAGATCTTGATTAAAGAAGGAGAAATCTCAGCCACTCCACCGCAGCACTTGCAGGTAACTGTGGTCATCTTTGTAAGGAAAAGGAGACTATAAAACGTACATTAAATAAAAAAGGAACTTATGAAGTTAAAACAAGACCCACATGAAACATCAAAAATAAAAAAAAAGAAAGATTTTTGAACACGCACCAAAGATACCAACAGTGCAGTAGACACGAGCAAAGATCATAACACCAAAGGCCCAAGCAATACTTGGATACCCACAGTGCAACCGCGCCTCAAACGGTCAAACCCCTGGCGTAGCATTTCCTCACGAATAAAACTACTAAAATAAATACACAGTAAATCTTTGACAATTTCCCCTCTTTTGAATTCAGATCTTTTGTTCAATATTACTCTGTCTTATTCTGTCTCATAGAATTTCAGCTATTTATTTTACGGGCTCACGTGAGACCCACGCTGAACTTACATAAATAAATGACTAAAATTTATTGGACACAATAAAATACCATAATATTAGACAGAAGATCTAGACCCCCCTCTTTTACTTCTTACCTCTCCAAAAAGCCTATTGCTTTCTCCGACATGAATAAGTACATAAAAGCAGCTCACACAGTCGAGAAAGACAACAAATAGTATAAAAATATAATCATAGAACAATTGTATATCTTATTTTTAAAAAACCTGGTTTAAGAAAATATTTTTATTTTTTAATATTCCTAACAAATACGATGGTGTTTGCATGATTCTAAATCTTGGCATTTATTATTATTATTATTCACGATGAAATTTCTTTCATCTACGTGTTAAAATGGTAATATGAATTTGAATAAAGCCAAAGAATTTTTATTATAGGCTTATAATATAATAAAACAGTATAAACATTCATTTGTAAGTAAAATGAATTGAAACAAGTTTTGCATGTTAAAATATATAAATTTAATAGAATAATTGATTTTCAAAATCATATTTGATAAAAAAAGTCAACATACTTAGTACATAATGTTCCCACTTTGCAAAGGTCTGAGGAAAGTCATATACGTAACCTTCTTTTTGTATTTTACAAAACTATTTCTATATTTGAACTTGTGACGTTGTGGTTATAAAGAAGCAGCTTTACTAGTTACTCCAAAGTTCACCCTCTAAATTAAGAGTTATAACATGTCGTTAAATTTTAGTATTTAAGAAAATTTTTATTTATATGTGTAATATTTTTATTATTAGTAATATTAATGAAAATCCATACTCATTAATTATTAATTAAAAAATGTTTTGATCATTTTTAATTATTCGAAGAGCTATGAGCTATAACATTGAACGCCTAAATTGAAATAACTGTATAGAATCACAATGACTTGGTCATTAGTAGCAGTACAGAAGTCGCAATTAGCATAGATTTAGGGGCTCACTCCCCGAGACCCTAAAAAGTTACACTACAGAACAACCATTTTTTAGGGGCTCTTCTCTTTCACAGTTTCACTACTCTCTCATTGCATCGATAAACTTTCAAGCCACCACTTTTTCAGACAATCACCAAATCACACCACACACCAACTAATTATTATGACGAGATAGTAATAGTCCTCTTATGCAGGCATAGAGGGTGAAAACTGAAAAGAGAGGAGAGGGTAAAAAACAGGCTACTATAACACACCTAGCCAGCTAGGTCTTTAACGATGCAGGTCTACTAGTGAAGGATCAGAAGAAGATGACCCTTGTTTATTAACCCATGACTTTGACATTTTATGTTCATGGAGCCTGAGACTGAGACTCAGTTTTCTCAGGAGACATCAGACAGTGAGTGTTTTGGACAGTGACACAGCATAAAACAATTCAAAGATACGGCTTTCACGGATCCCAAAGAGATCGAAATATGTTATAGACCAACCAAAGTTTTGTGGGGAAAGATCAAGAAAGGAACACACATTGAACGACAATCTGTAGAGAGAAACATACAATATATATACGTACGTGAAGAGAACCAAATAACCTATAGGAGATAGACGCATATACTGATACAGGAGCATTAACTAGAAGGTAAGCGTTGTTGATGTTAAGCATTTGACTTGAAGTTACAAAAGCCAAATTTCGGAGAAGATAATGGAAAAGAAAGTTAAAGAAGAAAAAGAACTGTCTTCTTTCCAACTTTTGTAAATTGGTCTGAAAGCCAACAAAATATAATAAGCAAGAACAAACATATTTCTCATTTTCCCTATCTTTTTTTTTCTTTGGTCAAGTCCTTTTCTATCTCTTTGAAGCTCGTCGTCTAGGGTAAACAATTGTATTGATTGTGCAAGTCAACCCAGGTTCGAACTCCATTCCAGTTGTTTGTGTTGTGATCATTTCCGTTGCTGTTACTGTGACTCGGTGTTGCGGCAACTTCTCCGTAAGAATTCCCAAAGAACCACTCAGTTGCTGTATCTCTACCAACGTCTTTTCTTGAATTACTAACAGCACATGCTTCTGGTTTTGAAATTTCCAGGTTTTGAAACAATATGGGTTGTGGTTTCTGTGTCTGGTTTGCTACAGGAACTGAAGAAACAGTACTGTTCTCTTTCTGGATACTCTCTTCACCAAAAAGCATGGCCAATCTTTGTCGCTGTAACTTCCAGTGCAAATCTTGGTTTATTGAACTCAAGGACTCAATAGACGATGCGAGGGTCGAGTGGACATTCATGGAACCGCCGCCGCCTAAGTCTTGAATTGCACTGCTAAATCCAGTGGTAAGATTAGGAAGCGGATAAGTAAACCCCATCATAGCTCCACCAGAGCTTGCAGATGGATGACCAAGATTGAAGCAAGAAGGACTAGTCACGCTACTAGCCCCCGGAGAAGTAGCTGAAACGTCCCCAAATGGAGAGAACTGATTGTACATGCCACTTGGGGAAGGGTTCAGCCTCGGACATGATAACCCACCAAGATTAAAGTCCATGGCTGGTGATAGACCTCTAAAGAAATGGAATCCATTGATCTCCGATGACGTACTGGAGTCTTTGGAGCCACCAGAGAGCCGAGAAGAGGACTTAATCTTGTTATTCTTCCGGCATCCGCCACCGAGGGGAACGTTGCGCAAAGCTCCACCTTTGGTCCAGTATCTTCTACAGGTCTTACAGAAGTGCCTAGGTTGAGTAAGACTGTAGTTGTTGTAGTAGCAGAACTTTGTGTTGGGAGAGTCACATCTGGGACAGTTGACGGCTTGTTCTTGAGGCCTTGAACTCGCCGTTTTTCGGTTTCCTGAGCTTTGATTGTCGTCTTTAATGGTGGGTTGTTTCGGCTGAGGATTGTTGTGGGACATCTTGGAAGGTGTGTGGTTGAATTGGGTTGTTGTGGGCTTATTGATGATCAGTTTGTTTTTGCAGAGGCAAAGATACTGATAATAACATCAATTCACTGGTTTCATGCATGGAGAAGAGGATGTTGATGGGGGGTGATCCTGTGATCTTCATCAAGAGAAAGTGAGAGAGACAGGTTTTGATCCTGGAAGCTGCAATATAAGCAGCCAAATTTATAGGTTAGATCTAGTGGAATAAATAAAGTTAACACGAGATAGACAGAGAAAGAGAAATGCAGAGAACACAGAACACAGAGAACAGATCTCACTATACAAAAAGCTGTCGTTATATATATCTGTACACATTTGAGACCATTAGTTAGATAATGTTCTTCATAGTAATTGACTTTGAAGGGAAAAAAAAATAAGTCTCTTAACTTAGTACTTTCCAAGTCCTTTACATGAAATATGGACTGTTAATTTAAAAAAAAATAGGAAATTATTATTTTAATAATTTTATATATTAATTTAAAAATTAAGACATCATTATTACATAATATAGATCATGATTACCATTTCAACCACCGGGGTGATTTTGTATTTGGAATTATATTAGAAAAAATGTTTAAAATCATTATTTTGTAATTTTTACGAACATCATGACTAATATTAATTTAATTATTCATATATATATATCATAAACTATATATTAATGTGTGCAAGTAATTTAGATTATTATTAATTCTTTTAAAATTATATTCTACTACTATTGCTTTAAATGTTGATCAAGGTTTTATACATGACGGATAAAGAAATTATCTCTTTTTTTAATTTATTCAAATTAAAAATTATGAAAAATCAAGATATATTATAAATTATTTTTTATGTTGGTCATTTGGAAACATTATCTTCGAGAAGAAGCGATGATGATACAAGAGACGTAGTACGAAGCTACTGTGTATTTCCTTCTCTAATTAATAATAAGATTTTAAATTACAAATTATAATTTCTGATTATAGACTATTGTAATAATTGTGGATGATATAAATATAATGAAATATTTTTTTATGGGTAAATTTTATAATTATTATTTTAGTACGTTTTTTATAAATTATTCGAGTATATATGTACAATAACTCATAAATCATATGCTATAATCAATTATTTGATTAATTAAGTTAATAACTTAAAATTAAGTGGCTTTTCAACATTCATAATATAGTAGAACTTATAATTATTATTTTTAAATAAACTACTAAATATATTTAATTAATTGTAAATTAAGAATCAAATATGTAAAGTAAATCATTTGGCCAACCATAACTTCAAAATCAAATAAAAGTAACAACGTCAAGCCATTGAAATGAATCATCGATATTAATTGGGAATAAATTATGAATCAAGTACTTATGATAAATTATTTAAAATTAAATGATAAGATCATTAATATTTTTAAAGCTTTAAAATAAATTATAATATTCGAATATTATAGACTTAAAATTAAATTAAATAATTTTTATAACAATATCTCTCTTTAAATGTATCAAATTATTCATAAAATTTTGAATTATTAATCTAAGATAAATTATTTACAACTATGTACTCAAAGTAAATGAATTGATTAATCAACAACGTTAGGCTCACCAACAACTTGATGACCTCTCAACTTAAACCTATAACCTTTAGAATTCGCAGGCATTGAAGGGACTTACCCTTACCAACTACCTTAACGCAACAGAGAAACACTTAAGAAAATTTCCATGGAGTGAGACAAATCATTACCAGCAAGTTCAAACCAATCCCTGCATCAGTCATCATGTTCGTATGTTATATAATGTCAATATAGTAAAGAACAAAAACAAGGTGGTTGCTGGTTGGTGCCTTATGTACGATAATACCACACTACTGCATGCTATTACTATACCCTACAAGTTGATGATGTATATATGAACCAGGGGAATTCCATGGAGTAGCAGTGAGAGGACAGAGTGAATCACAGACTAGCCCTTGAGTTCTTGGGTTCTTGTGTTACGAGTCAGATCGGATTCTCAGAGATCGATGCAGATAACGAAGTACAAAAGAAAAAGAAGAGGCTCTTAATGCTGAAAACACTCTTCTCACCGGTAGTTCTACTGCTACTGCCTTAGAGAGTAAAGCTGTAGACGGTAGGAGTCTTGCATTGCTCTTTCGTCCCCGTGAATAGATTGCTTTAACCTCTATTTTCAATTATAATTTTTTAATTTTTCTCTCTAAATTTTTATTTAATTATTAATATTAATATTAACATAAATATAAATATAAAAATTAGTTTAATAATTAAATATTAAATAAAATTAAGAGATGTGTTAATTTTATAATTTTATTTAAATAAATAATTAAATAAGTGCAATTATTAAAATTTATTTATAAAAATATTTTATTAGATAATTATCAATTTTAAAAAATATTTTTATTTTCATAACAAATTTTTATTATAAAATTAAATACTTTTTATTATTTATTTAATGGGAAAGCCGTGTACAAGTTGGCATATTTGAGCAAAACCAGCTAAGCTGATATGGGCAATGCCTCTGGACTATGTATAGGGAAACACGTGAGAGGTGGTGGGCTGATTCCCGTGAGAAACACAGCACTCAACCAACCAAGAAGCGAAGGAAACTCCATTTCCGTACAAAACTTCAATTCATATGGTTGTCATTTGCACGCATCGAACGTTATGTTACAACTCCTCTTACACCCTCACGGACCACTCCACCTCCTCTATCCATTGCCTTTCTAATTTTTTTTTTCTCAACTTTCTAACAATATCTTGTAAATAAAAAATAGAATTTTTATTGTTTGGGTACATATTAAATGTGTGTTCTAAAGTGATCTATTCAATAAATATAAAAATTAAAATTAACTAATAAATTTGACTAAGTGATTAATAGATTTGACAATGGGTTAAATTGAATTAGATCGGACAAGTTAAAGCCAAATTGAGTTAAAATAATGTCATTTTAATCTTATTTTTTAAATTGACGTTTTACTCTTAATTTTCTTAAACTTATAGATTAAAACGACATCGTTTTAATAAGTTAAACCAAAACGGCATTATTTTTAGGAGGAGGTTCGTGTTGTTTAGACCAGTTTTCAAGCTTTTCTAAAATTGAGATCAGGGACTAAAATTGATTTTATATTTATATTTATATTTTATTTTATTTTACTTTTTATGTGGGTCATTCATAATATAATATCTCTACTAATTAAGAATAAGATTGTGTACTATTGAACTTCTCTAGACCTTGTGTAGTAGCGAAATTTGCACTAAATTATTGTCATTGACGGTAGTCTAAAATTGAGTGAACGTAAACTTATTGACTCAATTTTAGTTTATAATATAATTATAATAAACTA
>JANIPN010000217.1:63113997-63125220 GCA_027478595.1 Erythroxylum anguifugum | reverse complement strand
TTGTTTGTTCTGTCTTTTGTTCTGTCTTGGGTGGCATCCATGTATCCTCCCAGGGGGTATTTGGGTGTTACACCTTTCTTTGACCTCGTACTAGTCCAAACACATACACCAATTATAGGATTAAATATGTCAGAATTCAGAATATCTTAAAAAAATTATTACTTATTTTATATGTTAAAACTTATCATTTACCTCTTTTTGTTTTATAATATTATTTAATTATCCTATAAAATCTTTCATTATAGTTACTAAATTTTTGATTTTAATAAAAGATAAATACTAATCTTTAAAATTAAAAAAATCAAATCACATAAATCATATCTAGTTAAAATTTCTCTCATCCCAATCCCAAGAGAATGATTTAAATAGTGAACCAAGTATTATTAAGAACCCTTTAATTGAAATGGTTGAAAGTTAAAATTGCAGTATTAATTAAGTAATAGTTTTTATAAAAATTATTATACATTTTAATAATAATACATGAGAGGGGGAAAATATATTGAGCTGCAATTTGTACTGGTTTGCCTAAACATATGTACTATTAAATGAAATGTTTCCGTCCTACCTTCTCTTGCTTTCTTCACTTCGATGATGTCGAGATTGGATATCTTCGATATCCCCAACTCACTAATGCTGTCCAATCCTATCCAATTGCTTTTTTATTTAGTTATTTTGAATTATATAGTTAAGGTATTGAAAAAGAGAGGTTTTGTATTTGACCAAGCTGTTAAATAACTACTACAGATTACAGAAGCGTCAGTATCTGAAACTCTAAAACCTCTGTTGCAACTTCCAAGTTTGGAGTTGCCCATCTCAAACTCGTCCCAGTTGATCGAACCCCACCACAATCACTCGCGACTCACCATGGAATTGGACATGAATTCCATGGCCGTTGCGATATGGGTCTCTGTCCCGGTGCTTCGCTTCCTTCTTTGCTTGGTCGCCACGATTCCGGTGGGCTTTCTTCACCGATTTGTCCCGAGTCCAATTGTTAAACATATATATGCTGATCTTGACCGGATAAGCACATCCTAAACATACTCGGATTAGGCATCTAATGGTTAGATAAAGAAGATAAATGGAGAGTTTTAAACTAAACACAAATTCTTGAAGGACTTGGAACCAGTTGAATTGTCAGATTAACAAAAGGATTTATCTCTGAAAGTAAATTTCTATATAAAGACAGCAAATTCCCATACATCACCATACCCTTCTCTCATTGACAACTCGTAAAGCAAAGAAATCCACCGGCAAGATATGTTAGCGTCTTCTCAACATAATGGCCTCAACTTCGTACCGGGTCGCAAGGTAAGAGGTTTCGTTTTACATGTTCATATGCATATTCACGTAAGATTAATAATCCTTTTAGATTAAGGAATGTTAAAACGTTGTACCTTCTACTTTCAGTAGGAACTGAGCTTTACCTAAGACCGTGAAACATTATCGTCTTTGGTTCTAATGGAAATTCCTTCAAGAAAATCTAATTAGTCGGTGATCAAATTGATAATTTCACTAGCTGTTTTCTCCTAATTCAATTAACTCTTGCTCTTCCGTTATGTGCATAAAAAAGTTCTTGCGGCGACTAGCACTCGTATGGATACTGTGGATACTTCTTCAAGCATCCTCCTCTTCTTCTTACCGACCACTGAAAAGGTGAGAAGTCAGTTTGTTATTTCAGTTTTTTCTCGAATGCATAACTATCTTTAAAAAGTCTAACTTTCTCAGTTTCCTTTTTGTTCTTTCAGGGAAGCTCCTGGCGTTCGATTGTTTCAGAATCATAAGAATGTACTTTTCTACAATTTTAAGTGAAAACAACAAAATCCCACGATCAAAATATCTCTTACATGCTCGAACATCTGAGTCTTACGATATATGATGTTTCATTCTACATTCTCATGTTTTTGTGTTCCTCTTAGGTTGTGATGGATAATGGGCATGTTAAAGTCACTCTGTCGAATCCAGATGGCGATGTTGAAGCAATAAAATACGGTGGACTGGAAAATTTGCTCGATACAGATCATCCAAAAAGACAACGTGGGTAAGTGATAAGCCTTACTCGTTCTATATATATCTATACAGTTAAAAAACGGTTACGATTAGCTTGCTTTATGTTCCTGAAAGATGAATTGGATCGATGCAGGTACATGGATATGGTTTGGGAAACTCCAGAAGGGAAGGAAACTTTAGACAAGTAAATCTACTTCCCCTTGTATTGATCACATGCAAGATATGCAAGATTTCTTATACTATATATTATATATCCATATATAGAGAAAGACCCCTTTTTAGAGAAATAAAATTATTTAATTATAATAAAAATGATCTACAAAATTAATTTCCATCCTAACCAAACTTATGCATTTGGATCATATGTTGCAGCTTACATGGAAACAAGTTCAGAGTTATAACACAAAACGAAGACCAAATTGAAGTCTCTTTCACAAGAAGCTGGGACTCATCTTCTGACTTGTCTCCATTGAATGTAGACAGGAGGTTGTATTATATATATTATTTTTTAAAATAAGAAGACTGAAATAAAAATAAGTACGAGCATAGTTAACCCTAAAATGAACTTATGTTCTTGTTGGGCATGCAGGTACATAATGAAGCGTGATAGTCCTGGATTTTACGTGTATGTAATATTGGAACGCTTGCACGGATGGCCAGAAGCAAAATTGGAACAGTTCAGAATAGTCTTCAGGCTCCAAAGTGACAAGTGAGTAATCAATTAAACCTTAATTAGTTTAATTTTTTTTTATGAATTTAACGTTGTAATTAAATGTTTGGTTAGGTTTCACTACATGGCAATATCAGACGACATCCAGAAGATCATGCCCATACCTAGTGACCGTACAACTGGTGAGGTATTAGCATATCCTGAAGCTGTCCTGCTGACCAACGCATCCAACCCCAGTCTCAGAGGAGAGGTGGGCCTTTTAATTATACTAAAAATTTTAATTAACCGACTAGTAATCGACATTATATTATATATATATATATCAATAAATTGATAAGAACTCCGGCCGGTATAGTATTTATAACTTTCAATAATATCCTTTTCTTGAACATGAAAGGTGGATGATAAGTACATGTACGCCATGGAAAACAAAGATGTGAGATTAAAAGGTTGGATATGCAAAAACCCACCGGTGGGATTCTGGATGATTACTCCTACCGATGAATACTGTGCTGGTGGACCTATCAAGCAAGATCTTACTTCCCATGTTGGCCCTGTTGTGATTGCAGTAAGCCTTGAAGTTTGTTTTCGTGTTTTTGAATTAATTTGCATTTTTAGTATAAACAAACTTAATTATGAACAAGTATAAATTGATGATTGCAGAGTATGACCAGTAATCACTACGCTGGGAAGGACATGGATGATAGATTTCAAGAGGGGGAGCCTTGGAAGAAAGTGTTCGGTCCCATTTTCATTTACCTCAACTCCATGTCTCCTCATGATGATTATAAAACATTCTGGGATGATGCTAAAAGTCAGGTAGGTGAACTTTGATCTCTATTTTCAGGATTTCTACAGTGAAACTTCTGAATCTGATTAACTTGTCAATTATAGACTTCGAGAGAAATCGCTACATGGCCATATGACTTCGTTCAATCGGAAGATTTCCCTCCTGCACATAAGCGAGGAGAAGTTTTTGGCACTTTAACCATTAAAGACAGGTAAAATTCTTTAGGTCTTTCCGACATTTATGTGTTTTTTTACAGTGAAATGTCCTGAAACTAACGAAAATGTTTGTGATATTAGTGATGAACCCGATCATTCTGTTGGAGCGAGTTTTGCCTATGTGGGTTTGGCTCGGCCTGGAGATGCTGGCTCATGGCAGTATGACACCAAGGTTCTCTCTTATGCTTTCCAGTTTTCAGTTTTAATTTTTTGGCTGTGGGAAGCTATCTGGCATAAACTAGTTGCTGTTTGGTCTTCTGTATCTTGTCAGGGTTATCAGTTTTGGACTCGAGCGAATGAGCAAGGAGATTTCCATATCAAAAATGTTCGACCTGGTGTCTACAATTTGTTTGCCTGGGTTCCAGGATTCCTTGGGGACTACAAATACACGGATCGTTTTGATTTATCAGAAATCACCATAAAACCAGGTATGTTAAATTTGGCAATTCGAGCAACAACAGTGATCGATTCATAAATTCCTTAAACGGGTTGGTTTAATTAATGAATATATACATGTCCAGGGCAACAACTCAGGATAGGTCTTCTTAGATTTGTTACTCCTAGGAGAGGACCTACTCTGTGGGAAATCGGTATTCCTGACCGTTCAGCAGCTGAGTTCTATGTACCACCTTCAAGCCCTAAACTTGTAAATAAGGCCTTCCTCGATAAGCGTGAGTACAGGTTAGTTCTTCATAACAACCTGCAGTAGTTTAATATTTACGCTGTATTATGTATGCATAGTTCAACTTTACATTCTTGCTTCTCCCCAACAGGTATAAGCAGTATGGTTTATGGTCAAGATACGAAGAATTATATCCTGACCATGACCTTATTTACAATGTCGGTTGTAGTGATTACACAATAGATTGGTTCTTTGCTCACGTACCAAGGTATAAACATCAAACGCACTCCTTATATATCTTCCCTTCTTTGTCCATGTAATGTTGTGTATAACAATAGAATTTGTTCGCAAATGTTTGTGTGTTTTCCTGTTTTACAGGAGCAGGAGCGGGACCTTGGAACCAACTACCTGGAGGATCAACTTTGATCTGCAGAACGTGGAAACAAGCAGAAACTACACACTTCAGTTGGCTCTAGCATCTGCCTCTATGGGCCATTTAGAGGTAACTCCATTGATCTAAACTTTTAAGACCAATTTTGAGTGCAATGCTCAATACACAAGTTTCAATGGTGTTTCTTCTATGCAGGTACGGCTAAACAATCAGATTCAACCTCTACTTACAACAGGAATGATCGGGAGGGATAACGCTATTGCAAGGCATGGAATTCATGGACTCCACAAGTTGTATACAATTGGAGTCCCTTCTCGGCTTCTTCTTATTGGAAGAAACACTATATATCTCAAGAAGGACAATCCTGCAAGTGCCTTTGAGGGAGTTATGTACGACTATATTCGTCTTGAAGCACCCAAACGAGATGATTAGCTACTACCTATAATCGTTCTTTTCAGGTTTTCTGGTTGTATATGCCACTATCGTTTTGGTGGAAACCTTCCCTGAGTTTGTTTATATTAATTGCTTTTCCTTTTAGGTATAATAAATTAAATATTGCTTAATCTTTATAATTTTCAAATTTAATGTTGAACTTTTAAAATTTTTAATTTAATAACTAACTTTTGTAATCAAAAGCTCCGTAAATCTAATATTAAATAACAAAAATTAAATACTTCTAAATTTATTGTTTCTTTTTCTATAGCAAAAAGCTGCTCATTGTTGAGAAAAAAAAAATAGACAAAGAAATATAAGATTGAGATAATTAAAATTTTATAAATTTAATACACTAAATTTACAACATTTAAATTATTTCAAGATCAAATTTAATATGTTAAGTATTAGTATATTTTTTAAAAAAATTTCCTTCTTATTTTTGTTATATGTATTCAGAGATGACAATTTTTGACCTATAAGTCTATATTTAATCGTTTTCAATGAATCAACACATGGGTTGGAGCAAGATTCAGACTAACTTTAGACCCATTTATTCTAAAAAAATAACATCGTTTTATTTAAAAGAGTTGAGCCTCGAGTAAGCTTGAGCCTAACCAGCTCAAAGTCGAATCTAATTAAAAAAATAAATTATTCTATATTTTTAATTTTTAAAAAATTGGGTAGGGATGAGTCATTGCCATCCCTATTTGTATTACTCTTTGCAAAGTTCACTATCTCGTAAAATTTTATTCATATTTGCATAACAATTTTGTTTTAATCATTTTTTTTAAAAGTATTTGACTCTAATAGAATATTTATTTTCTTTCTTTGCGTGAAATAATTTTCATTATTTCTTAAATTCTTATTGTGTATTTAATTCTCCTCGTTTTTATTCTACAATAATTTTTTTTACCTGTCTACTTCCATTGTACTAAAAGTTTATGAATTACATATTTAAAATGGTCTAACTTTCAAGAATTTTTTTAAAAATTTAATGTCAAATTTTTTAAAGTTTTCAATTTAGTGACTTGTCTTTTAAAACTTATATAAATTTAAGTAGAAAGGTAATTTTTGTTAATGTGACATATCAACATATTTAATTTGTACAAATTTTAAAAAGTTAATTACTGAACTTCAAAATTTAAAAACTTTAAGAATAAATTAAAAATTAAATACTTTTAAATATCTTATAAAAAACTTAATAGAGTGATAGATTGTTCTAAGTATAGTTAGTCAATGATAAGTGACTTAAAATTAGTAAATTATGAATTCAATTTAACAAACTTGTCCCACTTATAAGTAAGGTCGTTGAGTTCACTTTTTCTATTAAGTCATTAACTACCCAAAAATCACTAATCCCTCCACGAACACACAAACATGGATTTGCAAGAAAAAAGTAATTTGTTTTTTTTAATTAAAAACTTACTTTCAACTAAAGGAATTCACAGCAAAAAATTAATCTACACTCCTTTTTCGTGCTCTTTCTGAATGAAAGTGATAAACATCTCATCAGATTATCTATCATGTATTGTATCATTTCACATTATTCACATCTAAATATCTAATTTATTGTAATATTCATTTAAGCGTATCACTTAGTTTAAATTGAATCAATTCTAAATTGATTCACCTTATCTCATTTAATGATATAAATACAACACACATTGCATAGCAATACACACAAAAATACAATACAACTTCTTTACGTTACATTGTCTTTCATGGTATTAGAGCTTACGCCCAATTTTTAATACCTTCCTCCCTTTTTTTTTACAATCAACCTACACCTCGTCCAAACACTAGTTCCTTTTTTTTTTACATACCTAAACAGTACCATTTAGTCATTTCCTCCGCCTCACTATAAACCTACCCAGAAACCTTCACAAACTCAATTACAAGCTTAACTATGCACAACTAGAACAAACATACTCCCCAACATATGAACATCTTTAGACACGCATCAAACACTACCAGAATCAACTCAAACCGTGAAGAATTCCCACTTCCACCCGTGACAGAAATCAATTTACCTACCTTACCATTCATCCAAGTCACAAACTTCATTACCACACCACTCAGATTCTATGAACTATTTGGTATGGAGAAATCAAATTAAAGAATTCTCATTACCTTCGATTTGTTGGGTTATGTTGACAACGCCATCTTATCTCCGACCGACGTAGACCCTTATTCACCGGATTACATCAAATGGAAGAAACACGACCAACTCGTGTATTGTTTTCTCACCGACTCTCTCTCTAGCTCTACTGCCAGACTTGCCCTCAACCACAACATCGCTCGCTCTCTTTGAGTCGGTCTTGAAGACCATTTCATGATCTAGTTTGCCTCTCAACGGTCCCTCCTTCGTCGAAAGCTTCACACTATCAAGAAGGGCTCCAACACCATCATCACTTATCTCGATGTCATCTCTACCACTGCTGAAGAACTTGTCGCGATTGGTGATAACATATCAGATGCCAACCTCATCCTTTTCACATGAAATAGCCTACCTGCAAATTTCGAGTTGTTTATAATGACAATCGAAAACTCTTACTCCATGAACAACACCTCCTAGTCGTCCACACACTATCGCCATTAGATTATGCTCTTGTTGCAATCTCCACCACAAACCGCACCTCTCATGGCCACGATGGTGGCAGAGGACCATTTTAATTTTTCATATAGCAAACCTAATGGATTTGGACAAACGTGGCAGGCTAATGAATAATTTTCTAGGCCTGGTCATTTTAATGGCCCAACTCATAACCACTCACACAATGGACCCATACACTTTCAAGAAGCCCACCAATCATAAGCTACGACCCAATTCTCTTTCCAAACCCAACCTCCATATAATTCCTCTTACCCTAAGCTTAATTTTAATACCAAGCCCTCTACCCAATGCCAAATACATTGGAAATGGCGACATATTGTTGCACATTGTCGCTTTCGATATTCAGAATCTCGGAACCGCTCCACTGGTTATCACCACTCTACCAATAACATTACCACTACTTTTTATGCCCTGAATAACCAACAGTAATGTCATTGAATGGTTACCTGATACTGGTGCCACTGCCCACATGACCCACATTCCCATATCGTAGAGTCTATCACACCCTATGACAGATCCAATCAAGTTGTTGTCAGTAATGGCCACTCTCCCTATTTCATCTACTAGTAGCTTAACACTTCCCACTCTTTCTCGCACTCTTCATCTTAACGACATACTGATTGTTCCTAACATCATTACTAACCGTTTATCTGTTGCTAAATTTGTTATTGATAATTCATGTGTCATTGGATTTAGTTCATTTGGTTATCTTGTGAAGGATCTCAAATCCAAGATCTTGTTTCTTACAAGCCCTATCCATGACAACTTCTAGTACTTGTCTTCAAGGAAAAAGTGTTCGCCTTTCATTTCCTATGTCTTCCTGAGTTACTGTTAAACCTTTACTACTAATTCACTGTGAAATTTAGGGTCCTTCTCCATCTCTTTCTCAATGTGATTCTCAATATTTCATTATCTTTATAGATGACTTTAGTCGTTTTACTTAAATTTTTCCTCTAACTCACAAAAATAATGCCTTTCATTTTCAATCTTTCAAAGCTACTGTTGAAAACCTCTTCTCCACCACCATAAAAATATTTCAATGTGATGAAGTTCTTAAACTCACCAAAGGTGCCTTTGCTCACTATCTTGTTTCCACTATAATCACTCTTCACATCTCTTGTTCTTATACACCCGAACAAAATGGTTTTGTCGAAAGAAAAATTCGTCACATTATTAAAACTGGTTTTACCCTTCTTCTCCACCCCTCCCTTCCCAAGTTTCTCTAGTATGAAGCCTTCACTACTGTTGTTTATCTTAACAATATATTACCTACCCTTGTTCTTCATCACAAATCTCCATATGAAGTCCTTTATCGTACTCCACCTGACCTTACTCATCTTTGGGCCTTTAGTTGTGTATGTTTTCCCTTTTTGGGCTCTACTAGTCCAGAAAAACTTACACAAAAATCTATACAATGTGTTTTTCTTGGCTATGCATCCTAACATAAGGGTTATTGATGTTTTGATCCCGTCACCTCTAAACTTTACATTTCCTGTCATGTCCGCTTCCTTAAACATCTTTTTCCCTACAAAAATTTCCTTGTTTCATGCACCACCTTACCACCATCATCTTTTATTTCTTTACCTTAACCTCTTCCTCCTCTACCCTCTACTTCCTTTTCCCCCCTTCTCATAACCACATCCAATCCTCTTTCGCATCTCATGATCACCCGTACCCAAGACCACACTCGTACCCCTCGTCACTTTAATTCTGATTACATTACCTACACTGTCACCACCCAAATACCTTTCCCGATCCCACATCCTTCACTCAAGCTAACAAATTTTCTCGCTGGCGCTAAGTTATGCTTGATGAGTTCAGCGCTCTCCATCGTAATAACACTTGGACTTTTGTTCTTTCCCTTCCAAACTCAAACATTGTTGGATGTAATTGGGTTTTTCTCAGTAAACAAAATCCCGACGGTTCTCTTGAGCATTACAAAGCTCGCATTTTAGCCAAAAGTTATCATCAAACCCAAGAAGTTGATTATACTGCCACTTTCAATCCTATTGTGAAACCAACAACTATTCGAATCATCATTGTGATGGCCATCTTTCATACTTGGCCTATCCGCCAACTCGATATTAATAATGCCTTTCTTCATGGTTACTTACAAGTGTTAAGTGACCGTTTCACCACAATAGCTTAAGCTGTTATGTGAAGTCAACTTAATTGGTTTTATATATTCACTAATACACCCCCTCAAATGAAAGCCCTTTGGGCTTGAAACTTACACAGACTCACTCTACCTTGTACTGAATAATAGGTGGATGATAGGATTTGAACTCATGACCACTTGGTCACAAAAGCTCTGATATCATTTTAAGTGACTGTTTCAACACAACGGTTTAAGCTATTGTATGAAGCCAAGTTAATTGGTTTTATATATTCACTAACAACAAGAACCTATTTACATGTCTCAACCTCCTGGCTTTACTGATCCCCATCATCCTCACTATGTTTGCAAACTCCATAAAGCCTTATATGGTCTTAAACAAGCCCTTTGAGCTTGGATTCATCACCTCAGTCAAAAACTCCTTGATCTTCATTTTATACTCTCAAAATTCGATACCTCTCTCTTCATTCATAAAATCAGCTCTCACACCACCTTCCTCTTAGTTTATGTGGA
Organism: Erythroxylum anguifugum; assembly: GCA_027478595.1. Taxonomy (NCBI): domain Eukaryota; kingdom Viridiplantae; phylum Streptophyta; class Magnoliopsida; order Malpighiales; family Erythroxylaceae; genus Erythroxylum; species Erythroxylum anguifugum. The sequence goes on along the minus strand of JANIPN010000217.1, from coordinate 63,114,847 downwards.
TGATATCTTAGTCACCAGTTTTTCACAATCCTGCATCACAACACTTATCAATGACTTTAACTTTGCCTTTTCCATAAAAGACTTAGGTCAACTCCATCACTTTTTTGGTATTGAAGCCCACAGTACTTCTCAAGGTATTTTTCTCAACCAAACACAATATGTTAAAGATCTCTTTCTTCGAACTAACTTTGATAAATCTAAACCAGTTCATATACCCATCACTCCATCTCTTTTATTGTCCAAACATCATGGTGTTCCACTTTCTGATCCTACTGAATATCGGAGCACTGTTGGTACCATCCAATATCTTTATCTCACCCATCCTAACATTCAATTTGTTGTCAATAAGGTTTCCCAAATTTTACAATGTCCTATTGACATTCATTGATCTGTAATAAAACAGATTCTACGATATCTCCACTCTACGCCCTCTCATGACATTCACTTAACCAAATATCCTTATCTTTCTTTACAAGCCTATTGTGATGCTGGTTGGGCTAGTTTTCTTGATGATCGACGTTCTACATCTGGTTATTGTTTTTTTTTGGCCTAATCTTATTTCCTAGAGCGCCAAGAAGCAACCCACTATTGCTTAATCCAGTATTGAAGTTGAGTACAGCAACATTGCTCTTGCCTCTACAGAATTATGTTGGATTACTACTCTTCTTGGTGAACTGAGTTTTCCTACCCTTTCCCTTACCCTTCGGTGTGATAATTTTGGCGCTATATTTTTGGCATCCAATCCGGTTTCTCAGGCTTGTACCAAGCATATTGAAATTGATATTCATTTTGTTCGTGATCTCATCACCGACAAAGCTCTATTCATTTGACACATTTCGTCCTCCACTCA
>JANIPN010000217.1:62972200-62989445 GCA_027478595.1 Erythroxylum anguifugum | reverse complement strand
TTCCCTGAGGAGCAGCCATTGCTCTGGTTAGGAGCAGCTATTGCTCTGGTTAGTGAGTGATCTTCGGATCCTCTTGTAATAGCAGCGTTACCACTGGTTTACTATCAATAATATACTAGTCTCTAGTTTATTAAGCTAGAGGTTCCTAACAGTCAGTATTGTGGTTTAGTCTGTATGCTTGTTCTTAGTTTTACTATAGGAACAACTTAGCAGAATATTTTGAGTTGTTGATACACACTACTACCTACCTCGAGCAGCACCAAGAGCAATAGAAAGTCTTGTTGGCCAGTCCAGAATTTTTCTTTTGGCTGCTTGGCCTGTTAAGGAACTGATTATTAGGAGAAGATGAACTTGAGAATAAATTAGTTGGTGGGGCTTTCGGTGAGAAATACCATAGAGACGATCTTGTAGAGAACCATTCGACATGAATGGATAAACTAGGATTTGTTGATCATTTTCACTACAGTAACCAAGAAGAGGCACCAGATTCTCATGCCGAATGGCTGAAAGAAGGTTTAACTGTACCATAAATCAAAAGTGATTGTCAGTTTGGAGTACATGGACCTGAGGTAGGAAGAGTTGATTAGAGCTGAATTGTGATGGAAGGCATTAAATACCTCATTCTCAAACTCCCGAGTTCCTTGAGTTGAAGTTGATGATCGGACCTTAACTGCTACTTCTTGACCATCATGTAGCTTCCCACGGTATACTGATCCAAAGCCACCTTCACCTATCAAGATTTTGTACTTTTGGGTGGCACTCTCTATGTATTCCAAAGTAAACATTTGAATGGTTATAGACTTCACAACCAAGTCATCTTTACTTGTCACGGAGAAAACAGCATCTGCCAATGTAAAAGCTTCAGTGAGGAAGGATGTATCCAGCAATGATGACATACAATTGCAAGAAACATGGTAAGTGAAAAATCATATTTACCAGAAAATGAATGGTGAATTGCTAGCTTACACGTGTATTTTCAAATAGATAAGTTCAAAGTTTTTTCCTATCTATTGAATGTTGTGATACTATTCTTGGTGGTAACTTCAGCTTCTTTGACTACTATTGTGGAGGTAAAACTAACAAACTTTGCAAATATAAAAACAGATGGAGTTAAAAAAGAAACTCAATACAATATTTTAAAGTGTCAGAAAGCTTATAGAAAAACTTGGGTTATGAGGACTGGATTATGAAACTCTTGAAGGTGGACGAGCAGTTGATTGAGTTACAAGTACACACAAAGTGAAGCAGACAATGTTTACTCGTGGTTAAAAACTTTTTGCCATTGTTGTTTCCCTTAGCCCTGAATCTTCTTCTGTAAATGTGTACAACAATTCCCACTGCCACCGTGAATAAAACAGATCCGCATGCAGCAGTGCCTATGACTATTCCATGCTTGCTACTTTGTGATTCCTGAAAATCATCACATGCCCCAGAGCTGAAATACGTTGCATGAATTGTTAGTGTGCCGTTTTCCCCACTTTCTGAAACCAAATGGCCAAACATAGGCAATAGGTTCATACTCTGTTGTCACTCCTGATCTGTTAAAGCTGGAAGGAAGCTCTGAACTTAAATGAAGATTACATCCATAGTATCTACGGACAAGCAGAAAAGTAGTGAGTTTAGTATAGCAGATTTTAGAAAAAGACGTAGCCTGCCTAAATGCTCTTTATCACATAACAAAAGAAAAGGGGTCGGGGGTTACAGTGTTGCCAATTGTGGGAGTTGAAGGAGGGAATCTGGAAGAGGTCCCTGTAGATCATTGTTTCTCAAATCCCTGAAAATTGAAATATAAATCAGATAGTTACATGTGCAAACATCATGTGCGGTACTGATTGTCGTGCTAGTTTCTGCTAAAGAAAAGGAAATTAGGCATCTTGTCTACTTCATTTTGGAGGAATTTCATTTCTGATAACAGTGTATCTATTCTCAGGTCTGCAGATATCATAGTTAGGCACGAGATCAATCATTACAGTTAGCAAATCACAGAGGAAAGCAAGAAGATTACACTATTTTCAACATGGAGGATGCTGGGAATGATGGGATATAGCAAGTGAAGTCATTGTTGCTGAGGTTCCTACACACAGTAAACAACAGAATAATAAAAAATTTTCTTATGAACAGTAAACATTGGTGACAGCTGAAAAAATTGGATAACAGCATAATCAACCATACAATTCATTTAGGTAAGGAAGCTGCGGAATGCTGGCAGAAATTGCTCCAACAAGATTATTTGCAGATAGATCCCTGAAAAATAGATCAGATAAATACAGAATCTAAATAAATACCACGATCATGGCGTAAACTCTCCAATTCAGTGTCAAGGTATATCTTTCCAAGAAAATGGGAAAACAAAAAGCGACTTACAGCTTGGAGATTACATAAGACCCATTAATATTATTACATGTCAGGCCTTTCCAGGAAGTTGGAAGACATGGATCTCCTAACCAAAGGTTCGACATTTTAATTTCCTTGTTCTGCTCCAGTAGTTCATCAGCCACATTGTTTATCACTTCCACTGTAGATCGAAAGATAACGTAAGTATCTATATGAAAAATGAATAAACAAGATTCTATTTTGCATCCAATCTTGGGGACTTACCATCTCGTCGATTAGTTCCTTGAACCCAAGTCTTCACCTGCAGGACCTCATAGGCATTTAAGATTGGTCCAAAGTCGGATCCATTTCTAATTCTTGCTAGGGTCAAGTTCAGAGATCCTGTAGCTGCGACATTGAGGGGGACTTCGATGTATTTCGATCCATTAGCCAATATGTCAAATCTGTCTTGCTTGATCTCGCTGTTAATGTAGATGTCGAACACTCTTTGTCCTTTTTGGACAGAATCATTTAGTTCATAAAAATACAGGAACACAACATAGTTGTACTCCTGTGTGTCAAGGTCATTATGTTGAAATTCCAATCTGTCTGGATGGTAGAGTGCTGTTTGGAGAACCTGTGAAGGCACTGGTCTATCAGGAATATACAGAGGAGTGGACAAAACTGATGCTGATGGAGGAAGTGTTTCAGGGTCGGGACTTCTCCAAATCCTGTCGAATTTGTCAACTGGGTATCTGAAAATAAGTTCACAGATATTATAGGCATTGTTTCAACCCCAAAAATCTCCATCATTTGCAGTACAAGTACTTAAAACATAATGGATACGTTAGCTGTATTGAAACGTGATTACGTTCCTGAAGTTTTTAACATCACCATCTTAATAAGAGAATTACACTTGATGTCTAATGACTTTTAATTTCTCATTAAAGGTGTGTTATTTCAAGGTCCTTACTTTAATTACCTTCTTCAGAATTGAAGTCTTAGCCCTTTCATCAATTTGAGCTTACACATATCAACTTACGAATTAGCTTTTTTCGAGCCTGCTTAGAAATCGAATTAAAATTGTTGTTGAATTATCCTAAACTTGAGGGTTACGATCGAATTCAATCTTTCACTTGTTGAGTTTATGATGAATGAAGAAGAGTAGAGCATACACCTGATATCAGCTCCATTGTTCCTTACATCGATCCTGGCAATCAAGTTCAGAACAGTAGTAGCATTTCCCTGCAAGTATTTTGAGTTATCCAAGGGCCTAAGCTCAAGTTGCGAGATATATGGGTCCCCTTTGTCATAAGCTAAACAGAAGTCTATATTCTGCTCGGTAGCTCTGAAGATGCCCTCCACTACCTCCACGTCCTTGGAAGAGTTCACTGCATCTATAGGTGTGACCCCAATTAAAACATCAAATGAAGAGACTGAAGTTCTCACAGAGTCACTGGAAAGGAATGTTCCTCTTAACAGATAGTCGCTGTCACGAGTTGTTGGCAGCTTGTAGCATATCTTTTCTGAATGAATGTAGAAAACTCGAACTTTACCATATGTTGTGTCATTTAAAGCTGCCCTGAATGTGTCATGGCATTGCCATTTTGTAGAATCTGCTTGGAAGATTCCATTGTCTGATGTATAGTTTATGCCATTATTATCCTTAAAAGAAGATTCAGCACAACTTGCAATGCTCACAAACCCTGGAAAAGAAATAGCGTAAAGAAGATCAAATCTTGAAAGGTTAAGAATCTAAAATTGTGCTTTACTTTGGATCAAATGATAAAAATAAAATGATTTCGATGGCACAAAAAAGGACTATATACAACAGACTTAGATTTGCAGATATTGAACGCATGATTTTAAATTGTGCTTCGCAAATATTTGTATAACGTAAATATTCATTTATGCAGGAATTGGAGAATTTGCTGCTATTCAATCCTAACAGACGACTTCTTTGCTTCACACTTTTCAAAGAAGATCCACTTTCTCAGGTTTTTATAACCCATCACATGTTTAGGTAATTAACTTCAAGCTTATGATATTCGATTATATTTTTTAATGGCATAGCAAATCTTGCATCACACTGCTTAAGCATGAACGTGTATATATTCCCAAGTCAGTGGTCGCACAGGACCTCAGATCGAGAATAATAACGAGAAACATACAATAGTATCCTATTAACTTCACAAATTATGATCTATACGTCCTTTAGTTGACTTTTAGATCCAGATCCCAAGGTTTATATCCACAAGAACTCAATTAACAGGTAAAAATAATGAAATTCCCAGACTTCTGGAAGAAGACCACGTGATCCACGTCAACTGATTGAATTTACCAGAAAAGCTTGATAATACCAGAAAACTTGTCAGTAAAACTAACCTGGCTGTGCGCAAGTTAATTGAACAAGGATGAACAGGCAAAGTATAACGTCAAAACCAATCCTTAAGATCCGACTATGCATTCCTTCCATCATTTTCTCATTTTAAACGGAGCTCGACCCATCTGGTCTCAAAAACATAATCAACCCTACTATATTTCAAGCCAATTTTTGTTCTTCTGCAGTCCATTACAAGTATCTGAATTCAGCTTTTTTTCCTTGATAATCACAAAGTTGCAAGAAAATAAATAACTATCACCTAGTCGTTCGAATTCAATCATGGAAAGTAAGGTTTCTAGGAGTCAAAACATAGAAGAATCATCATCGGACGGTAACTCTGACAAAAGGGTATCAAAAACATGTCAGGTTTTTGGTGAAAAAGAGTATGATAAGCGTAGGTTTGACTTCAAATGCAGAAGTTAAAGAAGAAGATGACTAGGAAGAAGATAGAGAGAAAGAGCTTGATTCAGAATAATCCAAAAATGATTAACACTTTCAGGTTAGATTATTGGCATATTAATTATATTAAAACTTGGTTTTGGTAGTGGTTATGTAAGTATATGAGTTTAAATTAATCTGGTTTAAAATACTAGGCGGAGCAACCCTTTGTTTTCGTCTGTCTCCTTGTCCATTACCAAGGTGTGCAACGTCATGAAAATAGGGTTTGGTTTCATTAGCAAATACCAGTCCATTGTGATGTGCTCAAGTAAACTATCCTACTTGCTGGCTTGTCATTCGGACTTAAATGGAGCCATTGATGTAGCACAAGAAAGCTACTGATCTGTTATGACTCATCAGTACTAAATTATCTGCAGAACTTCAGAAACATCTTCCTGTGCGGGCGAATTTAGGACATGGAGATTTGAAAAGGGGAAGATATTCCCTTGGCTGGAAAGGAAGTTTGTCTGAGCACAGATTTTGATGAGCAGGGTGCTTGAAATTGTTTGTGATTTGGAATATGCGACAATCATAATTAAGATTGGAAAATTATTTTTTATTTGATTTATTTTAATTTAATTTAATAGAAAAATTCAAATTCGATTAAGTTTGAAATTAAACTTAAATTGAGAAAGATTGAACTTAAAGTTGATTTAACTAATCCTTAAAACGATATCATTTTAGATCGTCTCAAGTAGTCAACTATTTAGACTAGACGAGCTAAACAATCTAAATTTGATTTGATTTTAGGTCATATTCAGGGTCTAAAAAAAAGTTGAGTCCAATTTAACCCAACTTGATCTAAAATCAATTCAACTAATATTGATATCGTTTTAAAATGTACTTTAAATAATTGAGTATTTTAGTCGAATTTAAGTTTAGAATCAGACTCGACCAAAAATTTAAAAAGAATCAAGTCATATCCATCTCTAATCAAGATTGATACAAACAAAATTACAAATAATACAAACACAATTAAGAGAAATTATGATATCCATTTATAATTTATATAATTTATAATGATGATTACAATTGTATTTTGTAATTTCAATTTTTGGTACGGGTCAAAAGTTGCATATATTATAGATTAGTACAATAATTTGTGTTAATGTAGTTATAATTGGGATTAAGGTAAAAGCTAATTAAATATCAATTCACCAATAAAAGGTGTGATCTGCAAACCATCCAACTATGATGGAGAAATATGTAGCTTACATATCTGTATATATGGTGATCAATTACTAGGTTACTTGACTTCATGGAAAAACCCTAATTGGTTGTTACCAACTTCGCTTCCAATGCAGAAATTGGCATAAAATAATTAACATGAGCTTGTAATTAACAGTAATTAGGTTAATAGGGTTGTTATTATTCTTAAATAATTACTAATCTAGCAAGGAAATTGACGACACAAGCACCAGAATTTCATTGCTCAAAATATAAATTCTTGTAAGCTGAGTCTTTTATGGAAGTTTAGTTTAATTATAAAACGTAATATTTTAAAAATCAGATCGGAAGTTAAATGGTAAGACAAGAAGTTTAAGGTTTAAAAGGTTCAACTAATATTAGATCCTCATAAAATCAGTTAAAATTGAATAAAATTAAAGAATTTAAAAAATGATTGTAGAAGATTATCCTGAAAATTTTAAAATCTGATTGAAAAAGGAGACAGTTAAATAATAATTAATTGTTTTATTTATATTTGTAAAAATTAATTAGCTTACAAATATTTGATGGTTTAGATAGCATATAAACAATATGTCAGCTATTTATTTAATTATTTATCATTTAAAATAAATCTATAACTTAGTTTGAATTATTAATTTATTGTTACATATATTTAATAATTTGTAAGTTTCATAGTTATTAAAAAATGTTATTTAACTTTTATGTATGGTATCAAGCTTAATTAATTATATTTATCAACTTATAGACATAGTATTGAGTACTATAACAAAGAGTCTTCATTTGTTTAATATTTGCCTATATATCAACCTATCCACGATACTCACTATGGTGAATGAGAACAAAATTAGCATATTCGAATTGCACCAACTTAATTGATTAGTAATCAAATTAAAATGCTTATAGAATCTTCTAAATATATTAAATCTGCATCTAGACCCCACAAATTAATCATATTTATAAGGATATAAGGTGTTTAGGTTACGCTTGGCAGAAACTGTCTATCAAGGTTCAATTCAACCATGGGTTAAAGCTTTTCTTAAAAATTTTCAAATATTGAGTTCTACCTGAAACTCAAAATTTTTAAGTAATTATTTTTAATTGTTAAAATTTTAAAAAAATATTCAATCAAAATTGGTTTACATTTGATCAGATTTTGTGTCATTTAAACTCAATTGGACTTAATATTAGAGTTATACATTTGGATTTGATTGAGTTTACGGATCAGACTTGAGCCGACTTAGAACTCAGCTTGACTCATTATCAAACCTAATTTAGGTCATGTACATCTTCCAAAAGTTAGGAATGCCCCTGCTAATTTTTTAAAAACTAAAAGTATAAAATAATGTCTTCCTTTTAATTGAATTTGAGCTCAGATCGACCCGAGACTCAACTATTTTAAGAAAACAAGCTTACGAGCTTTGGACTTAGCCCCTGGCCCGGTTTATTGAAATGCCTTAATCTAGGTTCATGGGCCAACCCATTGTTATCCCTACCAAAAGTTCCTTGTTATAGTACACAATTTAATGATTAAAAAACTCGACCGGTTTAACCGTAAATCTTGAACCATTTAACTTTCTGGTTCGATTCACTTTAATTACTTTTGTTGTTAAAATCAATAAATTTATTAATTAATCAGTTAATTTTCATAAATTAATAAATTCTTATAAATCAAAATAAATCGATTAATTATCATTTAACAAATTTTAAATTAAACTTCAAGTTATTCGATAAGTAAGGACAATATTTTTCAATAATATTTTAAAATCCTTAATTTTAATTATTTAATCTTTAACAAATTTTATGATGATCTAATAACGCTTAAACTTTTTAAATCTTATTCCTCTTATCTTACCGGTTTAACTTCCAATCTGGCTTTTAAAATATTGACAAGGTCACATTTTATTGACCTCTTATTATGAAAACTTCAAACTTTTTGCCACCAATCTTTTCTTCTGCTTCGACTCCGTCCTAACTCAATCAATTTGATTATATATAATATGGTTTTTTAATGGGTAAAGAACATTTCGGTCTTAATCAAATATGTATAAATTTAATTGTATCTTTAGAACACAAGGCTGATGTAGCTAATATGTATTTATATATGCGGAAACATTATTATATCTTTTTAATTTTTACCTCATAAATATGTCTTGAAGGACTAATTCAAATTTTTGGCTTTGTAAGTAATTATAATAAAAATGTATTACCTTTTAATCAGTAAAAGATTAGATTTAATTACTCATTAGAAATACAAATTCAAAGGATTTAAGAGCTTTAACAAATTCAAATAGAAAAGGAAGAGTTTTTTTTAATTTAATTACTTTAAACTACCCCAAATTAAGAGCTTTAATGTTTATGCATCCAATAACTAATGAGGTTAGAACAATGTGAGTTGATATTGATACATTAATTAATTAGCTTTTCATTGGTTGGAGTACTGGTTAATTAGTATGTAGTTGTTTTCGTTATTTAATAGTTTGTAAAAGTTAATTTAAGTTATTTACCAAAAAAAAGTTAATTTAAGTTGATTTGTGAATATATTTCTTTTTGCAAAGTTCAAACATGCCCTTTTGTATAATGTTCTAAAAATCGGGCCAGAAATTAAACTGGTAAGACAAAAGATTTAAGATTTAAAAGATTTAACCAATATTAGATTATTTTAAAATTGGTTAAAGATCGAATAAAATTAAAGAATTTGAAATATGATTGAAATAAATCGTCTTTACTTAATGCAGAATTTAAAGTTTAATTGAAAAAGAGATTGTTAAATAAAATTTAATTATTTATTTTAGTTTATAAAAATTGATCAATTAATTAATAAACTGATATTTATTTTTAACAACAGGAATTATTAGAATAAATTAAACTGAAAATTTGAAAACCGAACTGAAAAATTAGATGATTCAAGATTTTTACTGTTAAACCGACCGAACCGGTTGAATTTTGTAATCATTACTTTTGGGACATTAAGCATTCAATTTTTCTTTTAAATTCCTTAATTTATTTAAGATTCTATAAGTTTAAGTACACTTTTGGTAATCAAATCAAAGTAAGATGTATTGAATATAGAAGAAGAAGAATAATTAGAATATAGTAAGAATAAAAAGGAAATTTTAGTTTGAGATAATTTAATTTTATCATAAACTTTGAATTTATTTTTGTTCCAGTTTGAATTTAATAAAAATTTTAAATTTGGTTAATTTGTTATAAATTAGTTTGAATTCAAGTTCAAAGTTAATAGACTGATAAAATTTGGCAAGATTTAAAATTAAAATTGGACTTTAAAAAAAACCAAACAAGATGAATAGAAAGCCATCAGAAACCAAATCCACAGAATCTTAATTTTGTACAACTTCTTGAAAGTACAATTCCTTGCAATAATTCATTTCTGTTGATTGGAACAATGGAGAAACGGACACTGCATGATAAAATCATACACTAACTTTTAAATCATTCAATCTATGAACATGAATTAAATTGCGAACTAGCATCAAACAATAATGTACGAGAGTTTGATTTGATTCAACCAAATGTTGTTTGAAGCAAATTCAGGGAACATCATCTTCCTAACCCACCAAGGGGAGGAGTTTCTTATGACCTCTGATTCTTGGAGAAGAAACGAAGAACTATGTAGAACAATATCCTGTAAAAAGCTGCCCAACCCAACATCACATACACCCTGTTCCACTTTTCTGAGTCATGTGTACTGATGTTCAGTGATCTCAAGATTCCATTTCCGGTTATGTTTTGCCCTTGTTGAGTTACTCCAAACACATTCGGTGTCTGGTACTGGTTCATCAACAGCCCTTCATATGGATATGTAATGGTGGAAATCTTGTTCATCCAGTTCCAGTAACCGGGAATTTCATGACTGTTCAAGAAGTAACCACAGAACAAGAAGAAAAGAGCAGTAAAAGCTATGACTGCAGCATAACCAAGAATATAGTTTGGCACCACAGAGCTCACGAACACAACGAATGAATTGGTGGAGAGGAGGGACACATAGAGAACGATCAAGAAATAATAGAACGCCCCTCGAAGCTTCAATGCCTTCCAGACGATGCCGGCGTAAACGCTGGACTGTAAGGCGAGGAAAGGGAGGTAAGTTATGACTCCGGAAATGGTGTAAGAGGAAGCTCTGTATGCATTATGCGAAGTTTCTCGGATGAAGATGAAGCGTTCTTGAATGAAGGCAGGAACTGCGTCGTTAGAAGAAAAGAAGAAGAGACAGACTGTGAATATGAAGAAGCTGAGTCTGTTCGTGATTCCCTGCAAGTCTTCGTGTGGGTTCATGAACATGGTTGCCATCATAATTCCCATCACAGTGAGGACCATGAGTCTTGACAGGAAAAGTTCAGGTGTTCGCAGGATGTTCTTGAAGTTGCGTCGCATGAGGATAACTGTTTCTGACAGGAAGGAGTTGGTGAATTTGGGACCAAGATCGTATCTGTTTGGACCAACTTTTGGGGTCACATAGTCTTCTTCATTCACCGTGTAGTCACTACTGTGGGGTGTTGGCGTACCAGGAAGAATTTCGCTGGCAGAAGTGTAGTATGCTGGTGATGAACTGCACCAAAATCATTGAAACAGATCGTAGAGATTAGATGAAGATAAGAAGAAAATTGAATCATTCGATAAGAACGGGACTTTGATGAATGATCAATTTACATTGCAGGATTTTGAGTTCCCTTATCACTTCTCTGGCGAGAAGGTGTGAAATTGAGAGTGCGCATCACTCCACCAGAGGCAGAAGCGGTCCACGACCTTGAAACGTTAATATTATAAGGACTTCTGAGGCTACGATCAAACTCGTCGGGATCATTTACACTTGTTTCTAAAGGAAGACGCTTCCCATTTCGCTTGTTTCTGTGTTCATCCTTCTTACGTCGATTAGGTCGAGGTGGGATAGGGGAAGGTGAGATACCAGAAGCTGACATTTCCTCATCGGTTAATGCTGGTGGTCTCATTCCAGTTCGTGCAAATTCAGCTAATGCGTCCACTCCATAATCAGACTGGTCATACTCTTGGATCACATCAATAAGATACTCTATGGAGTTCTCCCCCATGGGGACTTTTCGACCCATCCGTCCCAGATGAAGAGAAACATCTTTCGGTGAGCCTTGAAACATGAGCTGCCCTCGAGCAAGTATGATGAGATGATCAAGAAGCAATTGGATTCTAGAGGATGGTTGATGAATTGTGAGAATAACAGTGCTTCCTGATCGTGCTATGTGGTGCACTTTCTCAATCACACTATGAGCACTTGAAGAGTCTAAACCTGAAGTTGGCTCGTCGAGGAATAGTAAGGATGGTCCATGGATTATGTCCACACCAATTGAGACTCTTCTGCGTTCACCACCTGACACTCCTCGGGTTTCTTCATCTCCTATATATGTGTTCCGAGTCGACTACATGAATAACAAAATTAATCAAAAGCTAGGTCTCAATGCAAGCTTAAACATATTCATGTTACTTACTGATAAACCAAGCTGTTCAATAAGCTGCTCGACTCTCTCCTTCTTCTCCGTCCTCGAAATAGGACCAAGACGAAAATCAGCAGCGAACATCAAAGTTTCATAGACGGTGAGCATAGGAAACAACCTGTCGTCCTGCATTATATAAGCAGAAGTTCTCTTGACCAAGCTTGGACTCACTTCCACACCATCCATGGATACCTTACCCTGAAGGCTTCCACTTGCTATACGACCAGCTAAACCATCAAGAAAAGTCGACTTCCCTGCACCACTCGGACCCATAACTGCAGTAACACAACCTTTTGGTGCATACCCAGTAATCTTATTCAACAAATCCACTTTTTGACTTAACCATTTACCATCAACCTTCTTCTTCTTGGTCACTGTATATGTCAGGCTAGAGAATTCAAGCCCACCAGTGAAGTTTATCGGTCTCCTTATGTCAATCACAGTCTCCTGACGATGACCGTTCATGTGCGCCATGCTGAACCGACACTGAAACTTTCCTGGAAAGTTTTATAGGATAGATTTCCTGGAAAATTTCTCTCAACAAATTGACTTGCCCCGGTTTTTAGGAGTGGAGAGAAGTGAAGGCATGGAGGAAAGCTCGCTGATTCATCCAGCTAAGAAAAGACATTAAGGAGGTAGATCCAAGGTTCCATGAAACGTGTCGGGATCGAAGATACCAGTTCTTGTCGTTTCGATCGAAGGATAATAGTTTCTTGTTTGCTTCATCGCCAAGTTTTAAACGCTAGATGGTGGAACTAAGAACTAGATTTAAACATCCGATCACTTTTCCCAATTCATGTAACCCAACTTACCATTCCGACTCCCTGGAAAATGTTAAGAGGACCAATCGTAGGAATGCCACCTGACGGATCAGAATTCAGAATTATTAACAAGCTACATAGCAACAACACTTGTATTGATTATTCAATTCTGATGTCGCTAGCTAATGTAACTCATCACCTAACCCTAATATAAACTATTGCAAGTGAATTTGTCCATTCTGGCCTCTTCCCTCTTTTGCTCCCTCTCTGATGCGTAAAAATAAATATTCTCGTCACAAGTGTTCTGTATCCATCGTCGTTTAGCGCCCTTTTTGCTTGGGGTAGGATTTATTATCCAGAAAAAGACGGAAAGGTAGAAACTTTTTCAGTAGTCTTAATTTTTTAAATTTTCGATTTTTTTCAAAATTTAAATTTTAAAATTTTTATGAAAATAACTATAAAAAACACATAGTATGAACATTATACGTGGACAACTCAAATGACTAGTTTTTTAATTTGATCCAAATCAATTAAATTCGACTTAAATTAATAAAAGATAATTATAAAAATTATTAACTTGAGTTGAAATTAATTAGTTTAACTAAATTTTTAGAGTTAAATTGAATCTCACGTAAATAGTATTTGATGCGTGTATTCTGTCATTATTTTTAATTAATATAAAGAATTTTTTGGAAAAACTAAAAATTAAAAAGAGTTTTTTGAAAATTTAAAATTTTTTGAGATTTTTTAAAAATTTTATTAAAATTTTAGTGATTTTATAATTGATATAATTTCTAGGTTTATTTTTTAATAATAATTAATATAAATATTCTCTAGTCATTGGATGATTTGTTCAAACAAAAATGATAAAACTAAAATCTAGTAATGATAATATTTATTATAATGAATGAAAATACTCTCAATCATTAAATGATATATTTTGATAAGAATGGTAAATATTAAAATTATAGACATTTAAACCTTCACAAAAGATTGATTTGATTCAAAGATCAGCTATCGAATTGTTGTACAGATGTGTTGGATACATCCCTATTAGAAGTAAATATTGTAATGGTTGATTAAAATACTTATTCGTTTTAATCAGATTAATCGTAAAAATTTTGAAGCATCAAATATTTTAATTCAATTTTTACCTTTTCTGTTTGATTTACTTTAATAACTCTTGTTATTTAAAATTGATCAATTTATTAATTAATTGGTTAATTTTAATAAATTAATAAATTCTTACAAACTAAAATAAACTAATTATAATTTTCGTTTAACAATATCTTTTTTCAATTAAACTTTAAATTCTCCAATAGGTAAGGACAATATTTTTCAATAATATTTTAAATTCTTTAATTTAATTTAATTTTGAGTCAGTTTTATGACGGTATATACAAGCTAAACATTTTAAATTTTAAATTGCTTATCTTATCGGTTTAATTTTCGATCCAAATTTTAAAACATTGATTTTTACATGTACTGAGTTAATTATGGAAAATTAGGCTTTGAATAAAGTTTTGAGACTTATAAATTTATAATGCTAATAAGTCAAATAATATTTTTTTCAGGTTTCTTTGTTCTACATTGAGTTCTACATGATCAAATAAAAAAAGATCCCCAAATTCCATTAGTCTTTTATTTATTTATTTATATATGTTACCAGAGAACAAAAGTTTCCAAACTTGAGACAAAGTTGAATCACGACGACATGGTCAGCTTATGCCGTTTCTACATGCCGGCACATTTTTACTTGAAGCGATGGAAGAAAAACTGGTTTTTTTGAAGGATCCTAGAAAGTTGGATTGTAACGAGTGATGGAGCTAGAAATTTAAGATAAAAGGACTCAAATATTTAATTTTTTAAAATTTTAAAAGACCCAGTGCATCACTAAGCCTCAAATAACTCCGTCCTTATTTATGTACGTGTATATATATATATATATATATATATATATTAAAAATTAAAAAGATTTAATTTTTTAAAATTTTGGTGGCTCCGTCCCTGATTGGACTAGAATTTGCCGGAGCTCGAGTCTGATCAAATTTAGATGGTTCAAAATTCGGTTATGTATAAGTCTAATTAAATATATTTTTAATTTTTAAATTAAAAATTTTCAAAATTTGAACAAAAAATTCGACCTCAATTATCAACTTAGATTAAATCCACTAATTTTAGATCAAGCCAAGCAATTTTTGTCAAGCTTATTATTTATGTTGCTAGTTACTAATTATTGATTACAAAATATTTTTTCTTTTTAAATTAAAAAAATTTGAATAAGAAAGGAACGTTTAAGATCTTATAATTATTAGATTTTTTCTAGTTATTTTTTGCATTCATAAAAAGGCTCTACGCCTAAATATTAAAATCCAAATTTTAATCTTATTTACTAAATATTTCTCTTTGCAAGAACTTTGAACAAACTAAAACCACATTCCCTAGATAATTATATACAATGATTAAAAAATTCAATCGATTTGATCGGTTCATTCGTAAAAATATTGAATTATTTAATCTTTTGATTCGTTTTGAACTTACGGTTTGATTTATTTTAATAATTCTTATTTTTAAAAACCTATCAATTTATTAATTAATTGGTTAATTTTCTTAAATTAATAAATTTTATAAACCAATTATTTTTATTTAACAAATTTTCAATTTAACTTCAATTTTTTTATAAGTAAAAATAATTTCTTTCAATCATATTTTAAATTCTTTAATTTTATTTAATTTTTAGTTAATTTTATGACGGTCTAATGTGGAAAAAAAGAAGATGAAAAAATATATTTTGCTCATTATTTGATGAAAACAGAGAGCCAATATATATACACAGAGAATCCCTATAATTGAGTTATTATATTTCAACAATTTAGCTATTCTAATAATTACAATTACAATATTTAGTCTATAAACCTTAAGATATAATAAGATTTCTCAACACTCCTTTGTAAAAGTAAACGGAGAAGAGATTGTATTGTAATATTTTCCTCAAGCTTTATTGTGTGTACAGTAGGTGCTTTATATACAGTTTAGCTAGGTTCTAGACATTTCGATTACAACAGAAAATATACAGCATGGAACGATTATTATTAGCTGTATCCGGACGTTTGTTGAGAGTGAAGTATTCTGCTGCTAACAGGTGTAGAGAGGCATTCGGTGATCTTGGAAGGTGAGGTTGTAGATGGGCTTGGGGCTGGAGGACTTGGCCCAGTGCTTGGCCCGTCTGATAAACATATGTCTCTAACACCCCCACTCAAACGAAACCTCGGATTGTTTACGAGGTTGAGTTTGTAAGACAGAACCCTAAATCGAGCCACGGAGAGGGGTTTTGTGAGGAGGTCGGCGATCTGGTCAGCAGAGGGCACAAATCGAATGTCGAGGAGGCCAGCAGCGATCTTCTCACGCACAAAGTGGACATCAATCTCAATATGCTTGGTGCGAGCGTGGAAAACTGGATTTTGAGAGAGGGCTCGTGCACTGTTGTTGTCGCACCAGAGAACAGCCGGGCGAGAAGGAGAAAATCCGAGTTCGGCAAGAAGAGACGACAACCATAGAAGTTCAGTATAGAGCTGAGAGAGAGCCCTATATTCGGCCTCGGTGCTTGAGCGAGCGACGACAGACTGTTTCTTGGAGCTCCAGAAAATGAGATTGCGGCTAAGAAAAACACAACCCCCACTTGTAGATTTGCGATCGTCAGGAGAACTGGCCCAGTCAGAGTCACTAAAGGCATGAAGATCAAGCGAGGAGGAAGAGTGGAAGAGTAACCCTAGATCGGAGGACCTCTTCAAGTAACGCAACACTCTCTTTAAGGTTGTCCAGTGAGGTTGGAGAGGGTTAGAAAGAAACTGACTGAGTTTGTTGACGGCGAAACTGATATCAGGTCTCGTGTTGCAAAGGTACTGGAGAGCTCCAACCAAGTTGCGGTACAGAGAGGGTTCTGCAAATGGTTCGCCATCATTGCGAGATAGCTTGAGACCTGTGGAGGCTGGAGTGGAGCACGGTTTACAGATTGCCATGTTAGCCTGTGTAAGTAAATCTTTTATGTATCCAATCTGGGAAAGATAGATGCCGTCTGAGTTTCTGTAGACTTCAAACCCTAAGAAGTAGTTTAAATCACCGAGGTTCTTGAGAACAAACTGAGCATTAAGCTTACTGATAATTGACTGGATCTCAGAGAGATTGCTTCCTGTGATTAAAATATTGTCAACATAAACTAAAAGGATGATGATTGAACCATTCTAGCGAAGGTAAAACATAGAAGTGTCATTCTTAGAGTTGCAGAAACCCCACTGTAGAAGAGCATTTCGTAGTTTATGATACCAGGCTCGTGGAGCCTGTTTTAGACCATAGAGGGCTTTAGAAAGTCTGCATACATGATTAGGAAATTTGGGGTTTTGAAAACCCTGAGGCTGAGTAACATATACAGTCTCATTAAGCTCTCCATTGAGAAATGCATTGTTTATATCGACTTGTTGAATGCTCCAATTGAAGGAGGCAGCAAGAGAAAAGACAACTTTGATGGTGGAGGGCTTCACCACTGGAGAGAAAGTTTCTGAGAAATCTAGGCCAGGGGTTTGGGAAAAACCCTTAGTCACTAGTCGAGCCTTATGCTTAGCCAAAGTTCCATCTGCATTATACTTAGTCCGAAAAACCCATTTAGTTCCCAAAACATGCAT
>JANIPN010000217.1:62868061-62878171 GCA_027478595.1 Erythroxylum anguifugum | reverse complement strand
GAACTATACCAGGGTTGATCTGTTCTGTGCAGCCAAGCCAGGGCTAATACTATCAACAGGGAACATGCTTGAAGAACTAGGCTTGCAGATTCATCAGCCTATTCTTTGAGAACATATGGATAAGGATTTCCTGATTTTTAAGACTTCGATTATAAGAAATTCAGCGTCCTGTTGGAGAAGCAACCGTTCAGGTTTCTGCAAGAATTTGATCTAATGATTAAGGCCTGATTTGTTGGAAAATTGTAGAAAGTTCAATCTGCTAATTAGTCAAACTATAGTACATTCAAAATTAGAAATTTACAAGGGAACTCGATATTATTCAGGGATGAAATCAAGGAAATAGCTGTATACAAGGCAGCTCCAATTAGTAGTAACAAATCATCAAATTGCCAAATTTGACACAATTAGTTAGGATTCATGTTCATTTTCATTATTTCCAGCATCGTCATCATCAAAATCAGAAGAATTGCTGGTGGCACTGGTTTGAAGACATTCTAACTTTTCAATGGCATTCTGTCATGAGAAAGTCGAGCATTCTTTGCAGCTCTAATGGTATCTAGTTTCTGAACATTGATTTGCAAATCATTCTATTTTCCTAAAGTGCCCTTTCCTCCTTGTGTACATGCTGATTTCTCTTAACCTCCCTGCAGTGTAATCGATCAATATACTTCTCATGTAATGCTTTTTTCTTCATCTCTTTCAGTACTGGGTTGCTAACAAGATCCTTCACCAATGAACCACTAAATCTTGAAAGGAGCTTTTTACTGGCAGAAAAAAAGCTCCTTGTGTCACTCTCTTTTCCCTGTGATTGGTTCGGGTAGAGACTACAATATCCAGCAAAGATCCTGGACTTGATGAACTCAAGTCATGTTGGGCTCAAAAACAGAAAATAGGTCTACTCAAGTCATGTTGGGCTCTAAAACAGAGAATAGGTCTCCTACGTGATACTTTCGCAGCAACATTCTGACAGTTTTTGGTGCAAGAAGACTCTTGCGGGTAGTAGTAGTACAACTCAACATTTTAAATTTTAACCTACAAGGGTCAAGTAGTTTGCTTGCAGAGACTGAGACGGAGAAAAGATTATTCTATTTTTCCTTCAGGGAGCATGGGTTGTGGAGGAGTCATGTGATCAGAATGCGCTTTATCCAAGCAATCGTGTGCAGACTTCCATGGAACCAGAAATAATATAAAAGGTGTCACAAAACTCTTAATTGATGCTGATGAATTCCACATTTTGACACCTGATAAGAACCGCAGCTAAAGCAATTTTGATAGGAAACCCCAACTTTTAGCAAACCAATCAAATCATATTTTCTTTTATGATCCAAGCAAAGGATACCATGATCAAATTGATTAACACCTCTTCGATTTTCATATTATAAAGTTCACAAGAACAACAAAAACACTACAGACAAAGCATGCGAATTTAGTAATTAATTTTCACAAAGATGCATACTTTAGCTTTATTAATGCATAACTGAAGCACAAAACGATGATATTGAACAAAATAGAGGATAGCCTGCTTACCAGCTCAGAAACCTTCTCCCAGAAATTAGGAGTAAGCTCCACTGTCAAGTAAGCTTTTTGAAAGGCACATTCTTGTTCCTTTTTCCAGTCTTGAGCAGTCCCTTTACTTCCGTCCTCGTCTCTCTTCCTCTTCCTCGTAATACCCTTAATCTCTTCGCTCTTCTCGCAAACTAGTCCCCCCATCTCTTGCTTTGAGTCACATTACAACTTCAACACGACGGCTACTACTCCCTCTTCTCTTTTCATTCATGTCGAAAATGTCCTTACCTGAACCCCTACCCACTTCACCTTCTACCCCATGCTTGCGTGTAGATATACTGGCGGCAGGATTCATTTGTTTCTTCTGCACTTGCCATCCGCTGGATAAACAATGTTTATGGACTCGCTCTTGTTATCAGTACTTTGCTCTGACCAAATGGGGTTGGGTTGTTTCAGCTCTTTCGCGGACAATCAGTCTTTGTGATCGTTACGAGGCTTTGCGTATTGGCAATTCGGATCTGCCGTGGAGGTAAAAGTGTGGATGGAAAAAGCGTGCATCTTTAACTTCAACTTTTACATCATAATAGAATTATAACATTTCGAGTTTTATAATAGTGTATTCCACTCTCAATTAATAGTGGAACTAGGAATCGTAATCGGATACGGGCTCGCACGGGCATGGAATCCTCTGTCCTGTTCCTGCAAAATTTGTGAATCCGATCCCGCTCGGCCGCCCCATCCCCTCCGTTATGAACCTAAGCTTTTGTTTGGATGGAAGGAAAGTAAGGGAAAAGAAAGGAAGGGAATTGTATTTCTCTTAGTTTCTATTGTTTGGATAAAAATAAACAAAAAGAAAGGGAGATAATAGAAAGGAATATGAGAGAAATTTGTACCAAAAATATTTCTCACCAAATTGGTGGGAAAGGGAGAAATTCAAGACAAGATAAGCCTAATATAAGTAAATTATCATTGTATCTTTATTAAATCTAACAAGTAAAGATAAACAAGTTCTATAATCAAGGGCATAAAGGTCTTGCAAAATTCTCGTCAATTCAATTCTCTCATTTGATAAATTAGGAAAAAAAACAAAAGAAAGAAAATGACATTTCTCTTTCATTCTTTTCTCCTCTTTTCCCTTCAATATTTCATTTCCTTTCCCTTTGTGCAATAGCCTTTGTTTGGATGGAAGGAAAGCAAGGGAAAAGAAAGGAAGAGAATTGCATTTCTCTTGGTTTCCATTGTTTGGATAAAATTAAGCAAAGGGAAAGGAAAAAAATGGAAGGGAATAGGAGAGAAATTTGGTCTAAAAATATTTCCCACCAAATTGGTAGGAAACGAGAGGAAATGGAAGACAAGATAACCTTACTATAAGTAAATTACCATTATATCCTTATTAAATCTAACAAATAAAGATAAACAAGTTCTATAATCAAGGGCATAAAGGTCTTACAAAATTTTCTTTTATTCAATTCCCTCCTTTGATAAATTAAGAAAACAAACAAGAGAAAGGAAATCACATTTCTCTTCCATTCTTTTCTCTTCTTTTCACCTCAATATTTCATTTCCTTTCCCTTGTGCAATTAAGGATAAGGATCCAAATAAAGACTAACTGAAATTCACTTTTAAGTTAAATTTTGATATTTGATTAACATAAAGTCAATTTTGTTAGAGATAGTAATAAGTTGAATCGAATAAGCTTGCCCATCCTGAACTACGCTAGAAAGCTTTTGCCTCAACCGTTCTGGTTGAGCCTGAGCCCGTCAAACCTAGCAGAGGGCCAACTTTATAATATTTTTTTAATAAAATAAAAAATAAGGTCGTTTTATTTGAAACGAAGCCGTTTTGTTTGTAATTTTTTAACTTTAGGTCGATCTATTCTAGCAAGCCTAAGCTCGAGCCCGAGCCTAAGCCGAGACCCAATTTTTGAAAGAAAAAAAGCCTAATGCTAGGCTTAAGGCTAAGCCTGAAATTCAGTCGAATAGGACCTGACTCGTTGACTTTGAGTCTGACTGAGGTTAGACCTAATTGTCAATTTGTCACCATAAACTTCATCAAATTTTGTTCCTTTAAGATCTAAATGTTGGAGTTTAATTACCTAACTCAACCCAATTCTGGTCTACAATATCCGGCATCTCTAAACTTTGTCAAATTTTTTATCTGCTTAGAAGGTTTTATAAATTTCGAGGTTTAATTTGTCGAACAATTTTATCCTTTCCAACGGTTAAGTTACATAATTTGATCAAGGTAAAGATAATAAAGTTATTTAATAAATGATCTAGATCAATGGGTCGAAGTTCGGATGGAAAATAGGTCCCTATTAGTATGGACCGGACTTATATCAACCTTATGATGGGGAAGCCCGATATGGATGCTATATAAAAGTTAAGGTCTCCTGCAATTGCTCGTATAATCAATCGTAAGTATAAGGATTCTCTGGTCCGTTAAAAAAACTTACGTTTTGATAAAACTGTAGAAAGACCTTACCATGCTCCGGAGAGGAGTTTTCGAAAAGACGGCAATGAATTTGCGCTCATTTTGACTTCGAAAAATTCGTTTGAAGTTATAGATACCGAAATTAGGTATTTCTACATTTCTTCTTTTTTTTTGCCTTTTCATGTTCGATCCAAAATATATAATTAAAGTACCATTACGTATTACATAATTGACACGCTTCAAAATATTAGATTTTATTTTTGATACAAACGTACAGGATTCTTTCCACATAGGCTTCTCAAGATTGTCTGTTTTGGCATTTCCACAAGCACCTGGTGGCTGTGTCTTGGTCGATTATCACGGGAACCGATCGAGAGGGAAACCCAGGTTTGGGTTAGCATATTTTGATTAGGTATTGGAATCATAAGAAAAGAGCAGTAGATATCAAAGTAAGATTTCCACTATTGACAAATCATTTGCAATTCATCATCCACAATCATATTATAGTATTAATGAACAAGTTAAAGGCTTATCTGCCTAACTTTTTGCTCTATTGGCTGACTAATAACTTGTGCTTTATACCTAAGATAATCTATTAAAATAACCACATTCCTATGTTGCAAGAAAATATTTTGTTTGACTTTAAGTTGATGGATGGTTATATAAATTTATTAAAAATATGTAATTTACGAATTATTACGTCACTATATATAATAAGAAATTATTAAAAATAAACTTTTAATACTTATTAAATAAGACTTTATTAATAAATATGAAAGTTTTAAATACAAATAAGAAATCCAAACTAATAAGACTTTTGGCTCATAAGTTTAATAAAAATCTAATATCAACAATTTACAGGACTTTTGATACTAATAAGTATTATTAAACTTGAATTTGTTACTACATTTAAATTTTAATGTGGTATACTACATTTTTCATTATTATATATATTAGAATATTAGGCTAACATATTTTAAAGTGTTAAACATTTTAAATTTTTTTAATTCATTGTCTAAAATGTTATAAATGTCAATTAAGTCAATAATCTTTTATAACCATAACAACTCATATCAAAATTTTAATTTTGTTAGTATTTTTATTGATTTAGGTAATAAAAAACATTTTTTGGTGATATTTAAGCTTTTACTGAAAATTTATTGACTAACTAGGCATCCGCGTGGACTAATTTTTCACGTGAAAGTCTATTTGTCGTAAAAAATGATTATTAGCTTAATCAGTACAAATATTAACAAAATTAATATTTTGAACTGAATCATCTTGTTATAAAAAGTAGATAACTTAATTAAAATTTTGACTATTAAATGAAAAAATTAATAATACATATTTAAAAAATGGTTCAGATCTTCTGTACCTAACACCATATTCCAATCATGTTTCGTGTTAAAAATGACATCATTTTATATCTGTTTACACCCAAAATAACGTCCTTTTTGGCACGAAACTGGGAGAAAATCTGAGGCAATTTAAAAGTTAGTGGTTACAAACTACTACTACTTTATAAAAAGCAAACAATTGCATCTAACTAACAAAAACTAATCCAACTTTGCATGAAATCAAACCAAAAGGAAGGACTTTAAATTGGAGTATGACAATAAAAGAATAGATCAAAGAAAGGAAAAGAAAGATTAGATAAGGAATAAATGATAGGTAGCTATTAAGGTTTAGATTGATTGTATACCTAACAATTTAAGTATGATTTCCACTACAACCACTCATCATAAAACTAACTACTTTGTTTAATTGTTTTATTGCTCTTTGAAGTAGTACCCCACAATCCCACCATCACCTTGCCTTCTCTTTTCATGTATGATGATGAATATGAGATTAATGTAGTTCTTATCTAATACCCTTTATTCTCTTTATCTTTTTGTTTATTTAATTAACTAGTCCTAAAAAATTTCAATCCATCATTGGTTTTTTACTTTTGATAAAGCTTCCAATGCACATAACAATATATAAATTAAGTGATCTAAATAATTAATATTTATACACTTAATATCTTAGATTTAATTAATATTTATAAATTTAATTTATCTCAAAGTGATGACTTAAAATTAAATAAGCTTATAATTTATAATTAAGTAGTAAATTTAATTTAATTAATATTTAAAAATGTAACATATGAGAGACTTTTGAATTGGTAGACATCACTTGATGAAACATCAATTCATGACCAAATAATAGCATCAATCTATGTACTCACCACTTGTCATCTTTTTAATCACCAAAATAAAAAGTCAATTCTCTAATCAATACTCGTACCTAAAACTTTTTGGCTATTAGGTGCACAAAAAATAATATTTACTAATTGGACCGTTCAATATATTAAAAATTAAACCAATATTTAAAAGAGAATATAAAAAATTAAAGGTTTAAAAATTTTAGATTAAATAAAATTTAAAAATTTAAAATACAATTAAAAGAGTTATCAAAAAATTTAAAATTTAATTAAAAAGAGATTATTGATTGAAAATTATTAAATTTATTTTAGTTTATAATAATTTATTAATTTATAAAAAGTAATCAATTAATTAATAAATTGATTTATTTTTAACAATAAAAATTATAAAAGTAAATAAAATCAAAAAATTAAAAGCTAAATAAAAAAATTAGCGGACTTAAAATTTTTAACTGATATTTCAGAATTAATGTAATTTATAGAAAGAATCTTAAGTAGGATTTCCACCATAACCATCCATCATACAACTAACTACTGTACGGTTTCTTGTTCCTTCAGCAACTGCCCACCCTATTCCTATCACCGTCTCTTTCTCAAGCTATAAGCCATCATCTTATCCTTTTATGCATGACTATGACTTATCCTTTCATTTCAGGTTGTGTAGTTCTTCAATGACATAATAATAAAAAAAAGAGATCCTCGTTACTTTTTGAATGCGCTGGTAAATTTTGTTGATTGACGTAATAATTTACAAATTACGATAATTATATATGTTATATTAGTTAAATTTTGTACAACAGATTCGATTGAGAAAATATAAATAAAGAGAATCGAGCACATAACTTTTTTGACTTTATACTCTTTTACTCTACCAATTCGACCTCTCTAATATTACATACCTATTATTTTCTTTTTCTAAATTCAAGTTTTTCTCATAAGGTGTCTTAAGAGGGTACCAATTATAGAAAGACGCTTTTAAGCTATTCACACTTAGACTAATCTTCCTTGAGCCGGGTAGGTCCTTTGCGGGAGTTAAAGCTTTGACCCCAAGTTTTAAATGGCTGCATACATTAGGAAGGTTCGAACTTACGACCTTACTTAAGTCAGGAAAGCCTCTTACCAATCCATCCACGCCATGAGATTTTTCCAAATTCAAGTTAACCAAACTTCACGTTCTGTTTTTGATATCAAACGTTCATCTTTATTATAACGTATCATTTCATGTCTAACTAAACGTAACATGTGAGTTTGTATTTTAATCTTTTTATAAAAAAATTTAAATGATATCTTTAATACTATTTTGTATTTTAATGTCATTTGAAAACAAATTCAGACTTGTGAGATTTATATTGAATATTGTTATTGTTACGTTAATATTATTAAAATAATATTTATTTCACTTTAAATAATAGATAAAAATAGTAGTATGAACAATGATAGTAACTTATATAAACCTTTTGGTGAAACATTAAAATAAAAACCACACTTTTAAACAATAATTAAGGGATTTTTTTTGAAGAATGGTCCATATTAATTAATTTTCATATTATATAGACTAAATTAATTATTCATATAACAGAAACTGTCAAAATAACTTTAACTTTTAAAATTTTAAAAAATATTTAAGAGGCAATTCATACATTTTTTTTCTATTTTTATGTTTAAGCCTAATGTTTTTGTAATTTTTTGTTTAATCATGAGTGAAATTTGAATCCCACATTTACAATAAAATATAACTTAAACTCTAACATTTTGATACGTTCAAATTAAACCATAACATTTATAAAGTATTGAGATCCTAAATAGATGAAAATTTTGACGACATTAACTCTTTATCAGTTAAATGTCGTGTTAATACTGATATGATATTATTTTTATTTACAAGTTATGTTAATACTTATATGATATTACATTTATACTTTTTTTAAATAGAAGGTAAATCTTACTATCGCATAATTAACTTTTTAAAATTAATTAAAAAGTGGATCTTTATGTTACGTGAGAGTGAGGTCTACTGTTATACATTTTAAATAATTAGTGCCTGTTTGGATAGACTTTTGGAAAGTCTATAAGTACTTTTTTTAATCATAAAAGCCTTTTTTTAAAAGAAAATAGGTGTTTGACTATAAAACAAAAAATACTTTTTTAGTAGATATGACTTTTTTTGCAGTCAAAATACAACTTTTTAAGAAGCTCAAATTTGAATCTACTAAAAAAAGCTTCTAAAATGACTTTTTTTTAGTAGATTTTTCAGATCAATCAATAAGCCTATTTTTTAGTCACTTTTATTTCTATGTTTTATACATAAGTTTCACAATACCTGCAAACTAATCTTCATGTCAATGGGTTTTTGTTTAATTCATGTGAAGGTTAACTTTTTGGAAATGTCCGCAGTCCCCTTTTATGAAGCTTAACACTGATACTTCTTTGGCTGCCTCCACGGGGATTGCTGCAGGTGGAGGTTTGATTCGTGATCATACTGGTCGCTGGAAACATGGATTTGTTTTTAAGATGGGTCGTTGTTCAATACTTCATGCTGAGTTGTGGGCTCTCTATTATGATATTCAACTCACTCATAAACTTGCTTATTTGGATGTGATTGTTGAATGTGATAATGAGATTGCTATTAAGATGTTGACCGGTGGTGTCAAAGCAAATTCAGGTTGTTTGCATCTAGTTGCTAGAATTCTAGACCTACTGCAGCATTTTTATAATGTGAAATTCACTCACATTTACAGAGAAGGGAACTTTGCCGCTGACTCCCTTTCTCATTTTGCTTTTGATTTTCCTCCTGACGTTCATATTTTGGGACAAGTTTTCCCTAGTATTGATAGATGGCTTGATCATAATTTAATAGGTGTCTTTTATTTTAGATAGTTTTCTGTCTTGGTAAGCTTTGCTCATTTTTAACCCAAAAAAAAAAACAAACAAACAAAGGCAGATTCCTTAATTGTGGCTCTAGATTACCATTAAAATCGGGATTATATTTATTCAGGGCCCAGGATTTGCGCCAAACCAAATATTTAATAGATCAAGTGGCCGATTCCGTGGCTTCAAATGTGTCTTTGGTTAATGCCCAGACATAAACATCATATCATATCTCTACAGTTGATTTCCTGTCTTCCTTTTTATTAATAAGATACTTTAATTTTTAATTAAGTATTCTAAATAAAAATTTCAATTAACTGATAATTTAAGATTAAACAACAAATTCTATGCAATTAGAAAATAATAAATTCACTTATTTCTGCACAACTCTAACGAAATAAAGCAATAATTAAAATTTTCAATTAATTTGTCCGTTTTGATAGTAAAAATTTTAAACCAATTAATTCTAATTTAATTTATTTTACTCATTTTTATTGTTAAAAATTAGTTAATTTATTAATTAATCGGTAAATTTTTATAAATTAATAAATTTTTATAAATTAAAAAATCAATTAATTTCTAATTAATATTTTTAATTAAAATTTAAATTATTTAATAAATAAAACCAATTTTAATTTTATTTAATCTTTAAAATAAAATTATAATATCAATTATAATATCAATTAAACTTTTTGAATCTTCTAAGTCATACTTATCATTTTAACTTTTGATTAGGTTTCTGTAAGCGATTTTTGAGAAACCTTTTTCTGTTACCTCGATTGAACCATCCACTAATCAAAGAGACTAATTTCCTCTCTCTCTTTTTCCCCCTAATTTAGACTATGATTAGACCGTGTAATCAAAGCGGATTATAAAAGGACGGTTGAACTTTTAGGACAAGTAACAATCTTCTTGGAAACAGAGCAATGGATAAGATGCAATGTTTTGAATACCGTATCGGGTTCGGTATTGGATTAGGCTCTGAAACAGAACTGTATCGGTATCGGTCGGTACTGAGTATCATTTCGGGATATTTTTTAAATTTATAAAATAGTCCCTAAACTTTTTAAAAATTGCAAAATAGTCCATATTGATATATT
>JANIPN010000217.1:62855379-62865986 GCA_027478595.1 Erythroxylum anguifugum | reverse complement strand
AATTCAATATGGTATTAGAGCAGGTTTGGTCCGAATTATTAATTTTTCGATTATCCGTCTGGATATCCAGTCCCAGCCGTCCGGTCCGGTTACTATTCTGTTTATTTCAAGTGACAACTGGGTGTCCAGTCCCAGTTGCACTTGAATGGGAATGTTAGAATATCCCATATTGACTAAATATGAAAATATTAAACAGTTTGTAAGTGGTAATGGTTAACTATCTAATTGACTAGTTCTAGTTATTTTGGCAATGATTGACTCAAGTTCAATTATTGTTTTTTTGAAGGAAGTTCAATTATTGTTAATGGGCTGTACACTCTACCCATATTAAAAATTTTAATAGGTCGAATTTTAAATTTGGTTCGAAATGTTTAAATTTTTTAATTTTGATTTGTTCAAGTTAGCTTTTGCAATTTGAATTTATTCAAAATTGACTACTATTTTTAATTAATTTTTTTAAATAAAATGATATCATTTTTATTATAAATTTAAAAATTATTTTTATATAATTTTCATGTTCAACTCTTCCGATCAAATTATAGATAGTTTAAAATCCTATTATACTAAGGTTCAAGTCCTGATTTTCGTTGGGCCTCAAGTTGGGACCAAGCCTCTATTTTTATTTTTCGGCCCTAAGTCCAGATCAATGCCACACTTAAATAAGTGATTTGAAGTTAATTTGAGATTTGGGTTTTTTGGTTTTCCATGAGGTGTTCTAGGAGGATACCAATTATAAGAAGACACCTTTAATCCATCCGCACTCAAATTAATCCTCGCTTGAACCGGGTAAGCCCCTTGCGTGAGGCAAAACTTTGGCCCCAAATTTTAAATGGCTGCATACATGAGGACGATTCAAACCCGCGACCTCACTTAAGCTAGAAGAACCCCTTATCAACTCACCTATGTCTTGGGTTTAAAATAGGGAAAGATTGAGTATCTACTAATTAAGCGAGTTTAAGGGGTGTAAAACTTAAGCATGTTAGTTAAAGAGAGACTGAGTCTAGGTGAAGTTACGCAGCGTTTGGTTAACGTCTTCAGCAGACAAGGACGGAACGAGACGAAACAGGACAAGACGAAACAGAATAAAAATTTAAGACAGCAAAATGTTTGTGTCCTCGTCATCCGTCCTCGATGCCGGTAACCAAACAGTGTGTTAAAGTCACCAGCGAAAGCGAAGAAGATGTCCCAATTTCGTGGCACAACCCCGAATAACCTGTGGCTATAAAGCCAAAGCTTACAAACATCGGTGGGAATTTGGTTATTATTATTATTTGACATTTTACGATAATGTCCTATCCTATGACTCCCACACCGTCATTTGCACTGTACCACATTTCGTAATCATAGCCTTCAAGTTTATTAAAAAATTTAAAATTTTTTATTAATTGAACATAATTTTTTTTAAATCAGCTAATTTTTAAATTGACCAAAATTTTTAATTTAATAAGTTCTTATAAATTGAGATTAATTAATTAATTTTTAGTAAAATTTTAAAATTTTTAATAAATAGACAATATTTTCAAACATATTTAATTTTTTTTAATTGTAATCAATCTTTAGCAGATTTTATGGCGATGTTGAACTTTTTAAAGTTTAACTTCTTGTCTTATCGATTTAATTTTTAATCCAATTTTTAAAATGATGGTTGCAATTTAACTAATTTTTAGATTTCTAAGTAATTTTAATAAATATTTATAAATTGTAATATTTTTTTATTCTTAATTAATTAAACCATTTGTTTAACGTCATTTATTTTTTAAATATTACAAGTTTACTTTGTAACTAATGATTCACATTATATTAATAGACATGAAATTTGTAATGCACTGAGTCAAATATCTATCACTAATTTACCAAATATTTTTTTAAATATATGAATAGTGTAATACGTAGTATAGACCTTATTATGTACCAGGATTAATGCGAAATATCTTATTTCGGTTTCATCTTTGATTTTAATGTCGATTTCGAACTCTAAACGATTACGAATCTCCCGGGATCTTTATGAAAAGTATTTACCGATAAGCGTTTTAGGTCTTTTTGTAGTATTCTTAATACGTAAGCTCTTTTAAAGGATCAGGATAATTTCCATATCAGGTTTCTCCTTTAGAAGGTCGATACGAGTCTGATCCACACTAATTGAGATTCATTTTTTACCCGAATTTTGACCAATTGATTTAGATCATTTATTGTACTACTTTATTATTTTTAATCTTGATCAAATTACGTAATTTAACTGATAATTTATTAAAAACTAAAAAATGTAATTAATAGTTGTCCAATTTTATAGGAAAGGATAAAATTGTCCAACAAAAAGTAGTGATGAATCTTTTTTATCGTCATCATCAACAATATCTAATTGAAGTTTTCCTGAAGTGTAAAATTTGTAGAGATCTGATATTACGCAGTATTAGACTTATAAAGTAGATAAACTGTTGCTAATAAATTCAAATAAAACCTGTAAATTATGAATCTTTTTATTAATAATAATTAAAACAGTCGATTAAAAAGGAGGGAGGGTAATAACGGAAGAGGAGTTAACGGACCATGTCTGTACCGTTACTCGACAAACGGAGTTAAATTGCCGCTTTCCTGTTCCCCTGTCACACGACTCTCTCCTGTTTCTCTCATTAATTCCTTTATTTACTGTTTCTTCTCTCAATAAATGTGAACTCTTTTTTCTGTTCACCTGTACAATTCCACATTCGCTTTTCTGTTCATTTCCCATTATACCCCCGCTATCTTTTGGTTTGTTTGCTGTTAAGATGAAACCATTATTTGGGGCGTTTACGTAATAAAAGCTACAAGTCTGGACAGGACAGTGCAGTAATAATTATGGTATTCCTGTAATTATCACTTTCGTGACTACCACATTTATTTCCTTTTGACCCCTTTTGTCTTAGCGTAATTCCTGTTGTACCCCGAGGTGTAACTCATAATTACCAAATAATCGATGAAGAATTAAGCTTTTTAAATCTCTAATTTAGATTTTTATGAAAGTGATTCAAAGAAATTTTTAATACTTCAAAATTCTAGTTTAAAATTTTTGAATTTTTAAAATTTTAATTTTGAATTATTATATGTACTAATTTTGATAGTAACTGGAAAAGGTTAGCCAATAAAGAAATAAAAAGAATTTTAATACTTTAATTATATTAACTATATTTTATATAAAGATTTTTATTTATAAAATAAGAAAATTAATAAAAGCTCTAAACAAAGAATTATTTATTATAACATCCATTTGGAGAGATCTAATATTAAGCAATATTATCTCTAACTAATAGAGAAATTATTTTCTGATGACCTATACAAAAATAAATAACAAAAATAATAATTACAATTCAAATAAAATTTTATAATAATAAATTTAAAATATTAAATAGTCTTAAATTATCTAACATGTTTTTAAGTTTTTTATTTTGTTCTAAATTACAAAATTCTCCTTATACAAAAGAAATCACTGCTTGGAATCAAAAACATTAGGATAAAAGGCATGAATATGCTAATTCGTGGTTAGCTAAAATGTAGGGGCGAATTAGTCATTGAAGTAAAAAGAAAGGGGTACAATTGGCATTCAACATCCGACAGTGTCGTAATAATGTTATAAAAGCGGCAAACGATCTTTGAGTAAGAACTTTGTCTGGCGGAAAATATAAACAAACGTTAAATGCGACAAGGACAGATGTTTATTCTTGTCCCTGCAGCAATCAACGGCCGGGATGCATCCTACCAGGCAAAGACCAGCCGTAGGATCAAGATTCCCACCTAGATCGGCGCATGTTGTACGAACCGCGAAGGCTTTGGAGCAAAATAACACTGACTTTTGGGTCTAATTTCCGTTTTGCCCCTCCCACGCTGCCTCTCAGCTTTTTGTTTTCTTTTACCTTCGACTTGGTTGTTGGCCTCCAGCTCTTGTTGCTTTCTGCTTCGATGGAAGGTCCTTGAACTTGGAACTCTACTTTCCCCATTCTCTTTCTCTCTCTCTATCGCGACTTTGCTTTCTGCATTCTCCTTGTGGGTTCTTTGAAAGTGTTGATTGATCTTCTCTTCCTTTTACGGTCGGAGCTTACGAGGGTCTTCCGTTCTGGTACGTGATTCTGACTTCTTAGTTCTAAATCTGAAGAATTGTAGGTTTTTATAACTATGGAACTAAGAAAGTTGAGTTCTTCCGTTGCTTGATAGATCTCGTTGGTGTCTTAGTTGTATGGTAAATGTGTTTCGTGAGTGAACCTCTCCTTACTTTTTTTAACCCCATTATTTATTGTTTATTCACTCTTTGCTTTGTGAAAAGGTAAAGTTAGACATGAAACTGTGAAAGATGCTTTCTTTTTTGGTTTTCTTATTTCAGCAGACCTCTTTTTGACGAACATTATATAAAAGGAGTTGTGGTTGACTTTGTGAAATTTATAGTAATTTATGTTCGTTAAAAGTTACAACCGAATACAACCTTAGCATTTGCATTTTCCTATGATGAAGAAGACAAGATTTTGACTTGTTTTTACCTTCCAAGTAGGACCATTTTTTTTTCGTAAATTTCCAAGTAGAACTATTAATTTGTCATTTCCGCAATTATTTTGTCGTTTTATTTTTATCTTTAAGCTTGGAAGTGTTTTTGTGTGCCTTCAAATGGCTGGTGAAGATCTATGATCATTTGCTAATAGTTGCGTCTACTGTCCTTTCTTTTGGAGGAAAATTGGTTTAGTTTAAGGATGGAAGATGATTATGTGGTTTCTTGACTTCTAAATACTCAGTTTTTGGCGTGCTCAATGTGCTTTAGTTAAATAGCAGCAATCTTGACTTGGATTTGTTTGGTTTTACGCTGTGAAGGAGGCTGTTTTGTCAATTTCTGAGTCTGATGTCTCTGCCTTTATTGGGTGTGGAGGAGGAAGGGCAGAGTAGTGCTTCTTTAGTGGCCTCTTCACCCTCCATTGATTGCATATCCCAGAATGGTTGTGGGTTAAAGGAAAGAAACTATCTTGGATTGTCAGATTGTTCTTCAGTTGACAGCTCTGGAGCCCCGAGCTTGGCTGAAGAAAATAAGAGCAATATTAATCTGAAGGCTACTGAGTTGAGGCTAGGTCTTCCGGGAACCCAATCCCCAGAAAGAGATAGCCAAGGAAAACTTAATGAAAATTTTCTCTTTCCTTTGCTGCCTTCCAAGGATGTGATCTGCTCGTCATCACAGAAGCATGTTATTTCAGGCAACAAAAGGGGATTCTCTGACACCTTGGATGGTTTCTCAGAGGTCAAGGGTTCTTCACATACACAAAAAAACTGGATGTTTCATGCAGCTGGGTCTGAGTCTGAATCTCCACATTCTGTGGGGCAAGGGATGTTTCCTGGTTGTTCGGGAGTTAATGCGATGCTTTCATCCAGGCCTTCGGGGTCTCAGTCAGCTACACTGAAAGAGTTGCCACAGAGAGCATTGCAAGAACGACCTCTTGCCACAAATACCAAGCCAAACCTGACCGGTGCTTCTAATAACAACAGTAGTGCACCTGCTGCCAAGTTAGTTTCAATTAAGGGAATTTGTTGTTGGGAGTAGAAGAGCATGGAATAATAATGATGATGGTTGCTATTTTTGTTTTTGACAGAGCACAGGTTGTTGGCTGGCCTCCAATTAAATCGTTCCGGAAGAACAGCTTGGCTAGTACTTCAAAGAACAATGATGAGGTTGATGGAAAGCCTGGTCCTGGTGCACTTTTTGTGAAGGTTAGCATGGATGGTGCCCCTTATCTTCGGAAGGTTGATCTGAGAAATTACTCCACTTATCAGGATTTGTCTTCTGCACTGGAGAAGATGTTCAGCGGTTTTACCATTGGTGAGCTATTTCTATATACTTGGCCTTGAGGTCACACTTGTGATGATGTCATGTTAAGGATTTGGTGTTCTGGAAACTCTAATTATAGATTCTTTCTTCAAAATAGAAATAGTGTTGCATGGACGTGATTACTACATTTTCTTGGTGATTTCAGGTCAATGTGGGTCTCATGGAGCTCCGGGGAGGGAAAAGCTGAGTGAGAGCAAGTTGATCGATCTTCTCCATGGATCAGAATATGTACTTACATATGAAGATAAGGATGGTGACTGGATGCTTGTTGGTGATGTACCATGGGTGTAAGTTTTTACTGTGCCTTATTTCTACATTCTTTGTCTCCATTTTCCCTAGACTAAGTGTAAACCGTAGAATGTATTTAAATATAGCTTAACTTGATGGACGAATTGCTTTTCATGTTCAAAATATAAGCTAGGGATGATACAAGAAAGAGAAAGAGTAGGAGAAACTGGAAGTGAGAGCTAGCAATGAGAAATGGTTAACAATTAAATGATTCCAACTGAGCTTTGCAATCTTCATGTTTTTGATAGATTTTGGTTGTCATTACAGAAAGACTAATGGCTAGTCTATCACCCTTTGTAGAGTCCATTTGCTTCCTTTCTGAGCCTGTATCCAATGATTATCATTACAGCATAGGAGTATTTGATGCACATACATTTTTGATAAATTCTTATTTAGGTTGTAGAGGGAAAACTGAGAAGTATAGTGAATATGTGGTTGTCTATTGTGTGATTTGATGCATGAAATGCTGTGTATCTTCTTGGTCGATGATATTTTGCGTGACTTCCTTTCAGAATACTCATTATACTGCATATCCTTGTATCTGAGATGAAATGACACTATTTCTTTGCCTGAATTTTGTCAAGATGATTTTCTCCCTTTTTGTATTTATACACATATTGGTCCCATTTGTGCGCCTTAATATAGGTTTTGGGGAAATTTCCATTCATTAATATTTTATTCATTAGATAAAAACCTATCAGTTGACAGTAACTGGTGTTGCTTTGCCCAGCTTCGGTTTGGATAAATTTGAGCAAAATTTTTTTTCTCACTCTGAAGGATACAGCTATATTGTTTCTTGTCTTTGGATGTTGAACAATTGGCAACTTTTCTTTGTTACATATGTTTTGTAATAACAGCAGATATTGAACTTCTCTCCGTTTCTCTTCCTAAACCAAAAGAAAGAAAAATCCCCTTTATATTCTTGTTATTACATTGTTCTAAGTCTCATTTGGTTTTGTACCAGGATGTTTATCGAAACTTGCACGAGGCTTAAAATTATGAAAAGCTCTGATGCCATTGGCTTAGGTATGTAGACTAATCTCTATGTTGGTGTATAAACAGATAGTTTCAATATTTTGAAACAACGTGATAATCTGATCAAGAGAGTAGATCAACTCAACAGTTTTCCTTAACTCTCCCCGATTTGTATTATGCCCGAGACCTGAAACCTGAACGTGACTGCTAGAGTTTAATCACAGCATTTTTTGCGGAGAAACTTTGGTTTAAAATCCTTATTTTATGGAAAAAATTACGTAATGCCTGAGGCTAACTAGAACAATGATGATTTCGTACTAGTTCCAAGTTCCAAAAGACTTCCTGCGAGCTGCTATTTCAGCTTACATTTATAATGGCTTTTGCTAAACATCTTTATAGGCTAATTTCTTTTGAGATCTGAAATGATCTATCATCTGAAAATTTATGTTGTGGTGCACAGCTCCAAGGGCAATGGAGAAATCAAGAGTCAGAACCTAGTAGATCACTTTCCTGTCAATCAAATTTGAAGAATGGAAAACAAAGTTCAGATGAAAACAAAGGCAAAAATTGTTGAAGGAATGGGTTTACAGGATGGCTTGGGTTGGGGCTTACTGAGATGTGGTTGCCTCATCAGTGTTTTGGTTGCTTGAAAAATGTCTGTTACTTTATGTTTGTTTAGGTCTGGTTGTTCTAAATCCACGTTAAATTATCCTGAATTGTGATCAAATTGATAGAGAAGTTTGTTGTCTCAAGTGTTACTCTATTCTGTGACTGTCGAATCTAAAACAACTTGGAATTTGTGCTCACCTCAAGGTGATTACTGATTTTGCAGCCTCACTAGTTCTCATACTTACTTTAGTACCTGCACCTGAAGAATATAGAACCACATAGAGATATAAGTCTTGCATAAAATCTGATATGCATCAAGTTCTCAGACAAACTTTTGGCACTCACACCTGAAGAATATAAATCTATAAAACTGTTACAGTTCAAATTGGCATTTAAGTATCAGGATCTTGACTTTCTGCCAGATTACAATTTTGGGTATTCTCTTATTTCTGAATACTCTGCAGATATTGGAGGAAATAAGAATATGGTTTTTACTATATTATCTGATAACTCTCTGTTCTCTGTAATTCAGTATGTATCATAATGTTCCAGTTGACGATTATCTGGATTAATTATATTTCCTTTTTGACTTCAAGTCATACATTGTTGACCTTTATCAGTGCAGATACTGATGTGGATTTAGACTTTTTGTGCCATCAGTGGCAGTGGTCGGCTTTCTTGATGCTTTGGTTGATTACTTGCTTAGTGCAAGCCTAATCATGATTATTACCATTAAGTGCTCTTCATACTCTGTTTCTTTGATTTTTATGTTCTACAGTTCATAAACCAATAATTCATTTCCACCAAGTAAAAGTTGTCATGTCAGTTTAGGTTAAGTGTGTATGATGTTAATGTTTTCAACGTTTTAAGCCATGGGATTTTCTGTGTATTTTTTGGACATAGAATCAAAAGGTTAATCATATAAGATTTGTTTACTGGGAAAAGTTGGAGCAGTTGTGTGATTAGTTGTGATCTTCAATCAATGTTGCATAAGTTGGTGAATAATCTGATCCTCAAGGATTTTACTAAAATTTCTTCAAAGTTGTTATTTTTTAAGTGTATAAATAACAATAAAGAGTCTCACTTAAATGCGGGATATGGGGATGTTTGATAATACGCGATCGGGGGATGTTTAATAATACGGGCAAATATGCTGATCGAGTCCCTATCTGACAATTCTGGACTATGTGCTAAATTGGGTGCATGAATCCTGGTCTTGTCCTTTAATGAACTTAATTCTAAGGTCTCACATGCAAAGCATCCACGAATGTGGAAAATGATCATATCTTTGTCTTCATTCAACCGACTTCAAGCTTTGGAAGTTAGCTGAAAATTTCTCAGATGTACAGAAGATTGTATTTGCTTGTACTGACTCCTGAAACGACCTATAGAGGGACTGCACTGTCTCTGTTCAGGAAGTTGAAAGACTAGTCTTATCTTCAAGCTTTAAAACTATCGCCATGAATGGACCTGAAAGTCCTGCATTGATTGAGCTCAAAGGATACAAAATTAAAAAAAGTAAAAGGAAGACACATGTCCATGCATTACATTAAGATATAGACTAATAAAATATTATTCATAAGATAATTTAACCTAGAACTCGAATTGAACTGATTAAATTTAACTCAAATTTATAATTTATAATAATTATCTTAAATTATTAATTTAAGTTGTACTTAATTTGTTCATATTGAATTTGAAAATTGCGTTAGGTTATTATATTAGTGATGTTAAATCAGTAGACATTTGATGTCCATATCAACGATTAAAAAACTCAATTAGTTCAGTCTGTTCAATCATAAAAATCTTAAACCGATCAATTTTTTGGTTCAGTTTTTAACTTTTTAGTTCAATTTACTTTAGTAACTTTTGTTATTAAAAATCGATCAATTTTTTTAAGTTAATAAGTTCTTGTGAACAAAAATAAATAAATAAATATTCTTTTTTTAATTAAACTTCGAATTCTTCAATAGTTAAAAACAATCTCTTTTAATCATATTTCAAATTCTTGAATTTTACTCAATCTTTAGTCGATTTTATAACATTTTAATACCGATTGAATCTTTTAAACCTAAACTTTTTGTCTTACTGGTTTTTCAACCTTCGTAACAGAAAATACTAATCTTATCTAATTGATATTAGTAAATTAAAACATTAAACAGATGACTGCTCTAGCAACCAACCATAGAAGTCATTTTCGGGCACCTTATTAGGCAAACAACTCATATGTCCACTCATGAACATGAAAATTTCAAGATTGGATGATTTCCTCCCCACCACATATCCATATTTCCTTTTTCCCTGTTACCCTCATCTTAATTTTTCATCACAATTTGACTTTTAAGGACTTGCCCTGCATTTCATTGGTTGAGTTATGCTCAAGTACTTCTAATGAAATTACCAATGCTCAAGTACTTCTAATGAAATGTGCTTTCAGTGACTAGACTGCTTCGTCGTCAGGTTCATTGGCTGTTCGCACACAGGAGGAAAGTGGCATACATTACAGATTCAGAAATCAGAACTGTCCGCAGAAAGTCACAAGAAATGAGAATCGAGTTATCATTCAGCCGACAAAGAGATGCAATATTTTTTTTGTCTTCAAGTTGGATTCGAAATCAATCGATCAAATTCATATATAAGGTAAGAAGCACAGAGACGATAAAATGGAGTCGTGTCTTCATGTCGGACACGTATTTGATACAGACACCTACAAAAAATGTATATATATGCTCCATATTTTTTGACAGGCGTTCTAAAATATGTATGAACTATCAAGAAAGTCTTGAAACACATCAATCAATATATCATATTATAAATTCTGAATTGTTTTCTTAATTATATATATATATATATATATATATATATATATATATATATATTCCATTTTCATGTCCACAAAAAT
>JANIPN010000217.1:62840617-62854819 GCA_027478595.1 Erythroxylum anguifugum | reverse complement strand
CAATATATCATATTATAAATTCTGAATTGTTTTCTTATTTATATATATATATATATATATATATATATATATATATATATATGCCATTTTCATGTCCACCAAATTTTAAAAGTTGGTGTGTCCTCGTGTCCATATCTGTGTCGTATCGCGTGTTTGTATCCGTACTTCTTAATATATACGTCAATTTAACTTGATTATTAAAATCGAATTAACAATTTAAGTCGAATTTAATTAATTTTAATATTTCCTCTTTTTATGTGACTTATGTTAGGCGTGCCTAATTGGAGGAAAAGGGGAAAAAAGAGGATGGAATACAGAAATTGTTAGGGGTCGACTTCCATCTACCAGACTCATTAATTTGAAGAAGAAAGGAACACATGAATGCAGATAAGATCTTCGCATATGTGCAGAAATCTGCCACATCGCAGGCTTTCAGGACTCAAACCAAACCTGGAGGGACACCAATCCTTGTCATTCAAAGAGCATTGGACCTTATTTGCCAATCAAATTGCTTCCACCAAATTGCAACTCCTTTTCGTTCCCCTAAACTCCAACGCGTTTTTGCCACCCATCCCATTTAAGGCACTGGTCTGTTTTTAGAAGTGACATGACAAGCCTTTGAAGTTCTCTGAAAATGCGTGTGATCTTTACAGTACCGATCATGGAATTTTGGCATAAATGGGAATGTGGGCATTGCCTGAAAGGGCAAACATTGACTCTTGTCCTGATTGCGGGGATCAATTCATCTGTGTCCGTTTTCGTATGCTATCTTGTGTCTCTCTCAATCCATCTATTCATGTCAATGCTTGGATGAAGAGAGATACAGAAAACGGGAACAGCCACACCCTGTACTCATAGTTGTGATAACTAAAACACATAACATCAATGCTTCCTCCTGCAATTTCAAAAAGATAATATTTAGAGAAGTTTAATGTAACACAATCTTATCCTTAACTAGTCGAGAAAATGATTCCGAGTCAAACTTAATTAGACGAAGCTCAATTTACTAACCCTACTTATTCTTAGGGAGAACCCTTCTTACTAGTGATTCTCAATGAAGAATATTATACAAGTTGATATGTGTAGGCAACTATTTTCTTTTCTTCTTCTTCTTTTATTTAATTAGGATTCTATGGATTTATGAGTTGGGACCATGTGCCCCAATAATGGCAACCACTCAACCACCAACCAAAGCCATATCTTTCAATTTCCATCACCTTATGGGACTTATTAGTCTACTCCATAATTATTTATTTGGCATAAACTTATAACCTCCTCTTCCTCTTCCTGCTCGTACATGTGACTTTACCTAATATTTATGGCAGTTTGGTCGAATCTTAGAAGACCAACTGCTAATCATGCAACCCAAAGTTACGTTAACTCCAATTTGTTTAAGATGAACTAGTTATTATTGTGTTCTCTGGTTGCTGTAACATGCGAGAGGATGAGGCCAAGCGAATTCCAATCATCCCCATCATTCGTTTCTGTCGTTATAGGAAGATTCATAGTCTCATTCTCAAACTCCCTTTCTTTTCATTTTTTTGGTTGGCTTTAACAAAATGCTTTATGGTATTATGTTCAGGAGTTGGCTTCTTGCTAAAGAACAAGAAAAGGAATACAATTTGATGATAATAAGGTTTTGAGTCTGTTCAAGAACACCCATTACTCGACTGCAAAGCGGAAAGCTTATGCTAAATGCTATGGAATAATTTGTTTCGCTTGATAATTAGTTTTTTTTTTTCCCAAAACGGAGGAATCTGTAGCCATTATCTTTTAAATGTGCATTGGATAAATCTTTGAATTGACATAATAATCTGCAAATCACACCAATCAGGTATTCCATATTAGGCAAATCTTGCATGACAAGCTCAATTGAGATAGCGTAAATAGGGAGATTCAATAACAGGATCTTTTGATTCCATGCTCCCTACTCCACCAACTCGACCACCTCAAGGAGGCGCTTGATAATTAGTTACTTTAGTGTTTAGTAGAATTTAATAATTTATAAATTACAGGTTTCAAATTAATTTTTTAATGATACACTTGATTTAAATAATATTTTGTAAATTTTAAATTATTTTTATTATTGTTTAATTATATTCTTTAGAATAAAAGACATAAATTTCTTCTATTGTCTATCTAAGAAGTTTTTTTTTAATTTTCGAAAAAATTTTATTTTAATTTTTAGTATTTTAAATAAAAACTCTTTCTCGTATACTTTGTTAAAAATAACAATGAAATACATGTGTCATAAAAATTATATTTGTACTAATCAAATATTATTTATAACATAATTTTACCCAACTTTTAAATTTGAACAAAACTAATTAAATTTGACTCAAATTAATAATTTATTATAATTATTTAACAATAACAACAACATCCAGTAAAAATCTCACTAAAACGCAGAATCTTAAAAGGTCCAGTAATACGCAACCTTAACCCTAACTAGTAAAGATGTTGCCTCCAAATGACTCGCTTGAATGAATGAAAATTTATTATAATTATTAATTTAGATAAAATTTAAGAGTTGAATCAGGCATGAAATCCTCTGTCCCCAAATTTGTGTACCAACCCTGTCCCATTAGATCCAAGCCATCTATATCCATTTGTCTAGGACTCATATAAATAGATGGCTTAGATATAATAGGACAGGATTAGTACACAAATTTGGGGACAGACGATCTGTCCCGGTTGATTCAAATTAATATATTAATAGCATTTAATGAGTCTGTATTTACTATTCATATTATTATCTGTGATTTATCTTTATTTTTAACAGAATTTTAAAAGAAAGAGTTTTTGAGAAAAATTAAAAAATAAAACAAATTTTTAATTTTAAAAATCTAAAATTGGTAAGCCAACCAGAAGAAGCCTATTGTGCCATTTGGACTGATCTAAGAGGGATGGGTTGCGCTGGAGATGTGGATAAAAATCTTAGGTTCTAGACTTTGATATCTGATGTGGAAAGGGACACTCACCTTAAACATTAATTGCTGTGATTGTGACGCCAAAGGGTACCTCTGTCCTTCCCCAGTTCGAGTAATAATGAGTTAAAAGCAATATTTTAATTTAAAATTTATAATTAATATAGACTATAATAAAAATTAAATAATTTTAAAATAATTTTTAAAGAAAGAGATTATTCTTACGTGTAAACAAGTGAAATTTAATTTTAAAATGTTATATAAAAGTTAATTAATTTATTTTAATTTGTAAATTTTGATTAATTTAAATAAATTGACTAATTAATAAATCGACTAATTAATAAATCGACTGATTTTTAATAATAAGAGTTATTGAGGTAAATTAAATTGAAAAGTTAAAAATCAAACCAAATAATTGGCTTATTTAAAATTTTTACGAATGAATTAGTTAAATTGATTTAATTTTTTAATTATTGGTTAAAAGTTTAAAATAATGTTAATTCTCTAAAAACTTTTAAGCTTTAATTTTTTAATTATTAACTAATTATTTGACATCAATATTCTTAAATACTTATTTAAATTAAGAATGTTATTCGATTTCAAATCACTAAAATATAATTCATATTATATAATTTATTAATTAAGTTATCGATGCATTGCAAATATTATCTAACTAATATAATCTCTTTGCTTATTTATATGCCTGATATATTTTTTAATTACTTTCATTTGAGTGTGGTCGAAGGCAAGAGCATGTGGACGTACATTAACTTATAAGGTTTTGGTTCACTGCTGTTGACTTAGATGTGCTACAAATATGCTGATAGAATTTCAAGCTATCTACCATAGAGTGTCTTTCTCATGGGCACGTGGATTCAGAAAGATTTTGCTCGAGTCGAATTTGTTGGAGGCTGTCCAGCTAGTTAATCGGGACTGCCCTAAATCTCACCTTTATTTAACCATTGCTAAGGATATTTAACTGTATTTGCGAAAAGATTGGGACTGTTCATTCGTTCATACCCTGAGAGAAGAGAATCAATGTGCTGATTTTTTAGTGAAACTTGGCTCCTCGTCTTCACGGCGTTGGCATTTGTGGGAGAGCCCTATCCCGGGCATTCGATGCTTACTACATAATGATGCTTTATCTGTGGCGCTCTTGAGAGCTTAGGCTTGTTTTCTGTTTTTACCTGTCACCAAAAAAAAGATATTTTAAATATATAATGTGTAACAATATTTTATTAGCTAATTATTTTTAAATTTTAGTATTAAAATTATTATAAATAACAAGAAAAACTGTTTTATTTTACGGTAACTTAAATAAAAAATAGAAAGACTGATATTTATAAATTATTAGTACATTTGA
This sequence comes from Erythroxylum anguifugum, assembly GCA_027478595.1. Taxonomy (NCBI): domain Eukaryota; kingdom Viridiplantae; phylum Streptophyta; class Magnoliopsida; order Malpighiales; family Erythroxylaceae; genus Erythroxylum; species Erythroxylum anguifugum. The sequence continues at coordinate 62,850,529 of JANIPN010000217.1, read as the reverse complement.
TGTTGATGGATCTTTTACTTATCCATGAACAAGATAAGATCTTATTTAATTCTGTTGAAAAAGAGTGCAATTGCAGACAACTTTACATGTAGAAGAGTACAATTATATTAACAAAGACCAGCCTACAGTATACAATAATGTCATTCAACTATGCTATCTATCGATTTTGCCGACTATACGAATATGAAAGTATTTTCGACCTAACCAAATTAATAATTTTTTTTCATAATGATAAAATATAATAATATTTATTTTCCAAACAAATTATAATTATCTAAATTTTAAAAAATTCAACTAGTTTGGTCGGTTCAACCGTAAAAATCTTAAACCGTTTAACTTTTCAGTTTGATTTATTTTACTAACTATTGTTGTTAAAAACTGATCAATTTATTAATTTATCGGTTAATTTTTATAAATTAATAAATTTTTATAAACTAAAATTAATTAATTAATTTTCATTTAATATTTTTTTCAATTAAACTTCAAATTGTTCCATAAATAAGGATAATCATTTTTTTACGATTTTATGACAGCTTAATTCTGGTCGAATCTTTTTTTTAAATCTTAAACCTTTTGTAACCTTTTGTCTTACCGATTTAACTTCAATTTTTAAAACATTGTAATTACAAGATTTTTTAGGAAAATAATATCTAAATCATTATCAAACAACAAGATAGTATATGATTAGTTCATTTGGCTATTAATAGACTTTGGAATATATTATTTTTAGCGCCCTAATTCTTGATACAATATAAATTATTTTGAATTACGTATTATAAAAAATTTTAAACACCTATTATCTTTTTCATAATAATTTATATACAACATTAAACATTTTGATCCTTTTATATATCACATTGTTGTACCTTCATACATAGATTAATCAAATGTTACTTACACAATGATTCAACTTCTCAAACATAATTAATTAAATTTGATTCAAATTAATAATTTATTATAATTAATTAAAGTCAAATTAATTAACTTGACTTAATATAAAGGACTAAGTTGGATAATCATATTAGTAACGTTTGATTAGTTCACATCTAATATTTATTTTACATACTTCGTCGTTATTTTTTAACCAGAAAAGATATCTTTCAAAAAAACTAAAAATTTAAAGAACTAGTTTTCAAAATTATATATATTTTAATATTTATTAAACTACTTATCTTTTATTCTAAAAATATTTATGTTTGTTTATTGTCATCGTTGATATTTTAATTTTAACTTAAATTTTATTTAAAAATTTTAAAATTAAGCTAAATTTGAGCTTAGGTTCAAATTCTAAATTAAAATTTTAAAAGATTATGGAATCAAACACAAGACTTTATAAGATCTAAATTCGCACGTCACATTCTCTGTTTCAATTACAGTGTTTCAACCTTGTTTTATTAAACATGGTCTATACATTTAGGTGAAATGGACGAGAGTTAACCCAGTGGATTGACGTAGGTCGTACATGCCTTCGTCGCTTAATTAAGTAGTTGGGGGTTCGAATCTTACCCTTGGGAATGTAGCAAGCTCCTGGGTTAGCTGTAGCCCTACCATGTTGGAGATGTTCCCGCAGCGAATAGATTAGTCACTGATTCTGTCGGTGGATACCCTGGGTGCACCAAAAAAGAAATGGACGAGAGTTAACAGATCAGACGTAGTCATTGGCATGCACGAATCACGATGCATATACATTGATTACATTGGTACCACGTAAAATAAAGAAGTATCACGTGCCACAGAGGACACATTAATTAACAATAATACCAAATTTTAAATTAAAGCCTTTAAACATTGAGTGACTTAGTTTAACCGCAAGGGTAAAAAGTTAAACAAAAACCTTATAATTACTCTCTGAGTTTGAACCCAATTAATGAAGCTTAATTAACCATCATAATTGATAATTATTTGACATTAAGTTACACGCTTTCATCTGTTTCAATTCAATCTGTTTACTTTTACTTGAAGACTTTTACTGTGCTGATTCACTGCTATTGTTAAAATCCAACTTTTACTGTGGCGTTACTCTCCACACTTTCTCGTTCCCTAAGAGATTCCCCTCTTTCGTCCACGGTAAAAAACAATAATGAAGATTTTGTATGATTAGCAAATTGAGGCAATGATTTTATAAAATTATGTTTCAAAATAATTACTTTAGACAGATTAATAATTATTATATGTTTCAATAATCTTATTAGATGTGATTAGTGCGTATTATCAAATGTAAAGAATTATTGTAAAATGAATAAGTATTTTAAATATTAAAATATAAGATTTCTTTTAAGTTAAAAGACATAAGCTTTAAATTTTTATTTTTTGGAATTTTTTTGAGATTTCTATTTAAAAATAATTAAAAAATATATATAATACGAACATCATATATAAATTAATCAAATAACACTAATATGGTAATTCGACTCGACTCTAATTAGTTTAAATTAACAATTTAAGATAATTATATAAATTATTAGTTTAAATTAATTTACATATGAACATTATATGTAAATTAGTTAAATAATGTAATTCGACTCAACTCTAATCAATTAAATTCAATTTAAATTAACAATTTAAGGTAATTATAATGAATTATTAGTTTAAATTAGATTTAATTACTTTGAGTTAATAGCTAAATTGAATTATTACCTACGCAATATTTAATTAGTTTGTGTTTAATATTTTCTCTACTGATTTAATTCAATAATTCCTAACTAAAGACCGATCAATTCAAAATTTAAAATAAATAAAATCACTATTTTTTGAATAACTATGTTTTTTATTAGAAAAGTAATTAGGATTAGGAATAGAATAATTAAAAGGAGGCTTTAAATGATATTAATTCAAGTATGACCAAAATGATTAATAAAAAATTCGATTTTTTATTTTTTAATAAATTGATTAGCAAGAAGAAATATTGAATGACTGTTATGCCCTCCTGGGGTGAAGCCAAACTCATTAAGTTCTTGTTTCTGTTGCCTTATCATTTCATGGTCACACGGAAAACAAAACATACCCCACCAAGAACAGACAAGATCAAGGGAGATCAGAGTTTCACAGCAAGGAGCTGCATACAACTTTTAGAAATTAAAACAAAAATAACTATTAAATAATATAGAGTTATGTCCAATGTGATTAATAATGATTTTTTGAAAGTAAAAAATTAAAATATATAAAAATAATTTAAAAACCACCAAATTATATATTTACATCAATTTTTAATAATTTAATTAAATATTTTTGCAGAAGTAAAAAAGGTATAATATAATTAATCTAATAATTAATTTAAAATATAAATATAAAATAATTATATATTTTAATTTATAATTACTATTACAATAGATTACTAGGTTAAGTTATATTTAATTAGTTCGAGTTAAAATTAAAGGCTGAATTAAATAGTCATATAAATAATATTTAATCAGTCCAAATTTGATTTTTTGAATGGAAGCGTAAGAAAATTGATTTTTTAGGAAAACTAAAAATTTTAAAAAAGTTTAAAAATATATTTTTAAGGTATTCTTAAACCATTTTAAAAATAACTTCAACCCGTTTTAACATTATTTTTAATTTTATTTGGATTTTGTTTGAAGAGGTGACTATTGAAATATAAGAGTGGAGTTTGTCCCACATTGAAAAAAGAGAGAAAAAAAGACCAACATATAAGTCTAGTGGGCTACTCCACCTATCACTAATTGGTTTTAAGATGAAACCTCATTTGAACATATACGTGGTCTAGCTTTCCTCCTCGTATGAGCCCGTAGGTCCATTGTAAATTCTAACATGGTATCAGAGCAGGTTGCTCTTATATTAGTCATTAACACCTCCGAATGATAGATTATGTCACGTGTTAAACCGACATGTGAGGGAGGTGTATTGAAATATAAGAGTGGAAGTTTGTCCCACATTAGAAAAAGAATGGAAAGAAGACCAGCATGTAAGTCTAGTGAGCTACTCCATCTATCACCAATTAATTTTAGGATGAAACCTCACTTAAATTTATATATGGTTTAGCTTTTTTTCTCGTGTGGGCGTAGATTCTAACAGTGACAGAGTCTTCTCTTCTTCTTCTTTTTCGTTCTTTTCCCGTTGACTTATTACCGCAGGTGACAACAACTTGCAGATGCCAGTAAAATTTGCAAATCCCAATACCAACTTTGGTTTAAATACTCAAAAACCTATCCTTCCCTTTTGTACAAGGAAAAGCCTCCTCATTATTTGCTTCTTTACTACTTACTATACGATTCATGTCCCCATTAATATAGCCCCCCCGCCCCCTCAGATAGAGAGAAAGGTGAGTGAGACCTTTTTGATTCAGATATCTTTTGAGAGCTTTGGAAAGATAGAAAAAGGAACGTAACCAACAACGACAACAGAACACATTCATATGTAAAAACAAACCAAGACCAATCCTCCTCAACTTGTCTCTCCTCATGTATGTTCAACCCATATCTGTTCTCCAATCAAATCCTATCGAAAACAGAGTTTGATTTCGTTCAACGATGGTGAGTGGTTGGAGAAGAGCGTTCTGTACTTTCATTCCCAAAGAGCAGCGAGAAGCCACATTATTTGGAGAAAACAAATCCATCAACGACAAGAAGACCAAAACCAAGAGCAAATCAAGCGATGTTATTACTCACAGTCCCAGAATCATAAGGGGTTTCTTCTCCAACCCGTCAACGCCTAGTCTCCGGTGTCAGACCACCACCACACCGAATTCTTCTTCCGTACCCAATAGCCCACCAAAACTCCATTGTAAAACCAGTCGTAGCCCAAGACTGTTCCATTTCTCAAATCCCTCATCCCCCAGATCGCCTTCTACCTTCTCCTTCCTCAAAGCCCTGTCTAAATCAACCAGCACTCGATGTGGAGTCTGTTCTCAGAGTGTCAAACGCGGTCAAGCAACTGCTATTTTCACTGCTGAATGCAACCACGTGTTTCATTTCCACTGCGTCGCTGCTCAGCAACACCTCATCATCTGTCCAGTTTGCAGCGCCACCTGGAAGCACCTGCCGATGTTTTCCGCCCACCGTGGCGAGCCCAAGGAGATCAGAAAGCAAGAGAGCAAGCTCAAGGATGTTATAGCCAAGAGTTTGAGAGTCTATAACGACGACGAGCCTTTAATGTCGCCTTCTCACGGTTCACTCTTCAACCCCATTCCCGAGCTGGAGGAAAACGAAAGTGATGTCGTCGAGGACGAGCATCAAAGCGAAGCGTTTCGCTTCAAAGGTTTCTTTGTAAGTCCAACTCCAAGGAAAGCTGTTGCTAAGAACGTTGAAGTCTCTCTGTTGCCGGAATCTGCGATCGTGGCCATCGGGAGGAATCACCAGACGCACGCGGTGGTTTTGAAAGTGAGAGCGCCGCCAGCTCCGACCACATTGCGTCGTACGCCAGTCGATTTAGTTACGGTGCTTGACGTCAGCGAGAGAATGTGCGGTTTCAAGTCTCAGATGATGAAACGTGCAATGAGATTGGTGATATCCACGTTGAGCTCCAACGACCGTTTGTCCATAGTCGCGTTCTCGTCGGGCTCCAAGCGGCTCTTTCCGTTGCGTAGGATGACGGCGAACGGGAGGCGAGCGGCGCGTCGGATTGTGGAGGCGCTTGGGACTACCGGTCTGGGAATGAGTGTGAACGACGCGCTGAAAAAGGCGGCAAAAGTGATCGAAGATCGCCGAGAGAAGAATCCAATTTCCACAATCATGATTTTCTCCAACGGTCACGATGAACGGTCAAGTAATCAGAACCGTTCCTCTATGTTCGTGTCATCCACGCGTTTCTCCCCGATGGAAATCCCCACGCACTCGATTGTTTTCGGCGACTCTCACGCGCCATCTGAAGATGCCTTAGTCAAGTGTATACGTGGATTGTTAAGCGTCGTGGTTCATGATCTGAAGCTTCAACTCGGGTTTGCCCCCGGTTCAGGAGCAGTTGATATCCCAGCGGTTTATTCTCTAACAGGTCGACCCAGCGTATTCGACCACGGTTCGGTCCGAGTCGGGGACCTTCACGCAGAAGAAGAGAGAGAATTACTTGTAGAACTGAAAGTGACAGCTTCGTCCTGTGGGTCCCAGCAAGTCTTGTCCGTAAGACCATCGTTTACAGACCCATCGTCGCAGGAACAAATCTGGTCAAGAGAATTAAGTTTGTTGGTGCCTTGCGCACAGCCCGTCCGATCTTTGACGCCAGTCATCCAACGGTTGAGGAACCTCCACGTCAGCACGCGAGCTATAGCTGAGACTCGCCGCTTAATGGAACAAGGCGATTACTCGGGAGCTTATCAATTGTTGCTATCGGCTCGTGCGTTGATGGTGCAGAGCGGCGACGTGTCATGGGCTAGTGACTACCTGCGCGGCTTGGAGGCGGAGGTGCAGCGACGGCGACAGAGGAGCGGTCAACAGTTGGAGCCGCTTACGCCAACGTCGGGGTGGCGAGCCGCCGAGAGATTGGCTAAAGTGGCTATAATGAGGAAGCATATGAACAGGGTCAGCGATTTGCATGGCTTCGAGAACGCTAGATTTTGATTTTTTTTCTTTTTTAAAATTTTTTCTTTTGTAATTTGAAACACACAAGATAATATAATATAATAAATATATTAATTGGGTGAAAAAAAAAGAAATGCGGGTTGGAATGATTGAGTGGACCCAAGTGCATAATAGCGACAAGCAGTACCGGACGGCTAGGCCCTTTTGCATATATAAAAGCGAACCACTCCTCATCTCAATAGGCCAGTCCATCTCTTTTTACTTTATTAGTTTTCCATGCATGTAATATATTTGCCTATTAGAAAGATGGGTTTGTTTGTTGTTGAATTTGTTTATAATTATTTTTTAAATTTGTCCTAAATAAGCTATAATTTGTTATAAATTTGTAACTTAAATTAACAAATTTAAAATTAACGATAACAGGTTCTAATAAAGATTTTGTTAAAACACGAAATTTTAGTATGTTCAAAAATTTTCGAATGACTTGTGTGATTTTAAATTTAATAATTTATAAATTATTAAAAAATATTAGTTAGAGATAAAACTGCGTACTATTAAACCTTTTTAAGCGTATTTTGTGATATCTTTACAAGGGATTTTTGGGGTGCAATGTAGAATTGAGAAATGATTGAAGCAATCCCTCCTTGGAGCCTCTCATGTGATGCGCACTAGTGAAAGATTTTGAAGCTTTTTAGTGCCAAATCCATATTGGTCAAGATACGAGATTAATCTAAAAGATTGAGTGATTTGAGTCCCACTCATCCACTACACCCAAAAAAGCAAAGTTGATACACAAAATCTCCTAAGCAAATGATGAGAAACAGAGACTTTTCATGTGTTTCTAAATTTAATGTCAATTTAGCCCACAATGGGGTATACCTTTTATAAATCCATACATTTTAAATAAATTGAGGATGTAACAAACTCGAAACAATCCAAAAAATGTAGCGTGTGGTTATGGATTCATGGTGGGCATAGACATGATCATGTTCAATGCCAAAGTCCAACATCAGCTGTATAGTTTTCGGAAAAGGACTCATCAATGGTTGATCCTTTCATCTAGCTGTCAGGATGAGAATAACGTATTATCATCATCATAATCACAATGGACTCCTCTTGTTAGCACATCATCAAATTGCAAATTTTGTCAACATTGGGTTCAGATTCATGAACACACGATGTGCTATTTTCTGGTATACTGAATTTTGCCTTAGCCCCTTTTTTTTCTTCTTTTCTGTGGACTAGAAAGTTGATAATGAGCACTTTGGGTGGTGAATTTGATCACGCAATTCAAGTAGTACCACATCTAGTGGTCCTTTGATGTCGTAGATACACCATTTGATGTTAAAGCTTGTTGGACTTTGTGTACAAGTTCCTAACCAAGAAATCCATTAAAGGGTTTCTTACCTATACCTTAAAAGAATCAAAATGACTCTTAAATTAACTCCCACCTCCCCCAACACCCTTTGTCTTTTAAAGACTTGTCCAAGTAGTTTGTGAGGATTCTTCAGATGGCTCCAAATGTTAAGCATCGTTTTAAATTCAAATCTCTTAGAATTTTTTCCACCGCGATCAACCGAGCTCAGGCCCACAATTCTATTGTCATGGGTATTGCCGAATTGTTTCACTGAAATTGGATTGTTGTTTATCGACATATTTATCGAGAGAGCAACAGATGCGCTGACTGGTTTGCCAACTATGCCGAACATGTAAATATTGGAGTCAAATATTTTGATACTACACTCATTGGGTGCCACTTTTTCCTCACAGAAGAGATGACGGAGACCTATTTTCTTAGACTTGTTACGTAATTTTTCGTTTACTTTTCTTTTATAAAAAAAATTCAAAGTGATTGATGGGTTGAATTTCCTTTGATTATTCAAATTGAATTTATCATTTAATTTGAACACATAAACTTATCGAAATTTCTAATAACGAGAAGTTAAGCATCATCCGTTCTAAATGAGAGGCAATCTTAATTACGTGGTTAGAACAATAAAAATTAGAAAATCCAATCATTCAACCAAAAAAACCTTAAATCATTCAGTTTTTTGTTTCAATTTTTAAAATTTTAGTTTGATTTACTTTAATAACTTTTATTATTAAAAATTTATCAGTTTATTAATTAATCAGTTAATTTTTGTAAATTAATAAGTTTTTATAAATTAAACTAAATCAATTAATTTTCATTTAACAATCTCTTATTCAATTAAATTTCAAATTCTTCGATAGATAAAGACTATCCCTTTTAATTATATTTCAAAAATTTAAATTTTATTCAAAATTTAGCCGATTTTATGGCGATCTAATATGAACCTCTTAAACCTTAAATCATTTATCTTATTAGTTTAACTTTCAGTTCAATTTTTTAAAAATTGATAAAAGCCTATAACCATTTGTTAATAACTGTAAATCAGTTGATCACATGCCAAGAGCTAGGACCACTTTCTTTCTAACGAAAGAAATGGATGATCAAGTCTCAAGCAAGTTTGCCATTTTCTTAGAAGTCATGTGTTAGATAAGGAAAGGACATCTTACGAGCCTAAATCTGCGTGAAGTAGGTGATAGAAAGTGGTGACATTAACTTAAAAAAGAAAAAGGTCTTTTAAGTTTTAGCCCAACCTCTGATCTTACTGATGTGTTCCTTAAATTGCGCATGCCTTTAAACAGCTTTTAGTGGTATTGATGAGTTACCATTTACTTTATTTATGTGGTGTACTTGTTATTATAATAATGCAGAAGAAGAAGAATACAAAATTTCTTCAAATCCCGATAAAGATAAGAGATGCCTTTCACTTCACTTCATTATCCTTTTCACCATCAAGTACGATTGTGTCCACAGTGAGAAAGGCCAACCCAAATCGACCATTTTGGGCCAAAGACAAAGACCCCATGGTTGAAGGAAACAATAAAAAGATCAGTTCGTGATCGTACAAATTATACCAATAATATGGACGAATCCCTTTTTTTCATAAAAATGCGTAAAAGATGTTAGTCACACTTAAAAGCGGAGTACTCTACCGTTGAGTTAGCAACCTACGACCAGTCAGTTAACAGTCGACCGCTCTACCACTAAGTTACTGAAGAACAACGGGAGATTCGATTCATTTCGAATTCAAGAATTCAGAATGAAAGGGTTCGCTTTGACCGTTAAGAGTAAGTAACTAGTTGAATTCAAAATGAAGGGTTCGCTTTGACTGTTAAGAGTAGGTAACCCGTTCCCTGTGTTTTTTTTTCTATTGCATTCACATTCATATTGACAACAATGCATCAAAGAAATATAATTCGATATATCAAAGAATGACTCTAGTTATCAAATGATTAAAGAGTCGGAGCAATTTACTTAAGATACTTAGTTGACATTCATAAAAAGTATATAATGAATTATGAGTTCAATACACCCTACTTAGTTTTTTTTTTAAATATAATTTTATCTATT
>JANIPN010000217.1:62822402-62835880 GCA_027478595.1 Erythroxylum anguifugum | reverse complement strand
TACCATTTGGCTAGACTAGCCAAATGGTAAGAGGCGAGCATTTAAACGCTACAAAACCTTGAGGTTTTGGGTTCAAGTGCTAGAAACTCCCCAAGACCAAAGAGGACAATACTGATTAAGGTTGGATTCTGCGGTATCACCCGCAAGCACACGCCAAGGGTATCACCCCCAAACACCTACGGGTGGGGTATGGGGTCCAACATTTAAAGTGTTTCTCTCACACATATAAAGAACACAAGTGTAACAGAGTAAAGAAAGTAACAAAAGATTTTAAATATAACCGAAGCTACTCTTTCATTAACTCTCAACAAAATGTTAACAAAAGACACGAGTACCTCCTACATGAAGCACTTATAAGGAATTCTCCACTTAAAGCCCTTACAATGAGAACTCCCCCAAAAGCTCCCAATTCTCAAAGCTCTCTCCTCTGAGTGATTTCTCTCAATAATGAGTGAATCAATGGGTCTCAACCCTAATGAGCTATTTATAGGCTCCTCCAGATTACTAAGAGTCCTAGTAGAACTCTACAAGCTAAGATCACAATCTTACCCTATCTTATCCCATAGGATTAAGTTACATCACATTTAAAAGATTACCCTATCTATAAATGATTATCCTTATCTACGAAGATCTCCTCTATCTTCAGATGACCCTTCCCCGTGATCTTTATCTTTTAAAGCTGATGCTCATCTAATGTGATCTTATCTGCCACGTCATCATGTGCCACATCATACACAGCTTCCACATCACTGCTGATGTGTTTCCACCACAACCTATCCGCACATAAGTCCGTCAATGCACGTCTGTGGACAAGTCCATCTTCCATGATCAAGCTCACTCATGATGCAGTCTCGTCACTCCATGACTAAGTACAAGTCACAATCCAAGTTAGTATGAAACCTCGCATATTTCACATACCTTCGACCTGTCTCGTTGAAGTCAAGTGCTTAAGCGTCTTGTCGCGCTAGCATGCCTTCACGCATCCTCGCGGGGTCTCTCGCATATCTTTGCACCTTCTCGCGCACCCACGGGTTTTGCATGACTTAGTTTTCCAACTCCGCGCAGCCTCGTATCTGAATCTCACGTCTCGTCGAAGATTTCTGCCAATGCCCGCCTACGCGTGCCCACGTGTATCAAATCTCACCTACCCTTGAGATCTTTGCCGATACTTCCCGCATCCCTCGCCTACTTCAAAAGTTCCTCGGGTTTTGCTCGCCAACTCGTAAGACTTTGCCTTGTTCCCTCGTCAACATGCCTTCTTTGTGCCGACTTGGGTACCAAGCATTGGCCAAGGCTCGCTAACACTCACACGATCCCGCAGTTTGGACTTAGGGGTCTAACAGAAGGGAATTAAAATCCCACTAAAAGTTCAAATTGACCAAAATTTTAAACAACGCCATTCAAAGTGAGACATCAAGTAGACACCAATAAAATAAACCAAAGTGACCATTACGTTGTCCTTCTCAAGTAAAAACCAATCTATCAAATAAAAGAACTGTCCCTTCAAAATTAAAAACGACCTTACAAAGAAATTAAATCAAGACTTAGTACTAACAGAAGAAAATGCCCAACCTATCTATGATGCGCATACTGGGCTTAAACAAAGAAAATGATAACTTTTTTTAGAGACGTGCCAAAAATTAAAAATTAAAAGACACAAAACAAATCAACGAAGACGGAGATTAAACATGGGATGCCTTCCCAAGAATGCATTGTTTATCGTCGAATGCTTTGACGAGATCAAAATGTAGCTTAAGTCTTGATATGCTGGTAGAACTAACTCAATTTCCTCCATGAGCTTTACCTGCACATTCTCAAAATAAGGTTTACCTTGAAAGTATCTAAACTCTAAATCTCCACTGCATCATGAAAGAAAACCTTAGTAATAACAAATGGACTAATTCAATGAGATTGTAGTCTGTCAGGAAATAGTTTTAGCTTAGAATGATAAAGGAGGACTTTCTGACCTACTAAAAATTCTTTACTTGAAAGCATTTTATCATGAAAGGCTTTAGTTTTTTCCTTATAAATCCTAGCACTATCATATGCATTACTATGGATCTCTTCTAATTCTTGGAGCTCTAATTTTTTATTTTCACCGACCTCTTTTAAGCTCGAATTATACTTTTTAACAGCTTAGTAAGCCTTATGTTCCAATTCTATCAGTAGATGACAAGATTTATCATAAACTAACCTGTATGGAGGCATACCAATTGGTGTTTTAAAGGCTGTTCAGTATGCCCATAGTGCATCTTCCAAACGAAAATTCCAATCTTTCTGGTTTGGATTAACAACTTTTTTTAGTATGGACTTAATTTCCTTATTGGACACCTCAGTTTGTTCACTTGTTTATGGGTGATATGCTGTAGAAACCCGGTGTATGACACCGTATTTCTTCATCAAAGCCTCAAAACTCTTGTTACAAAAATGGATCCCTCGATCACAAATAGTAGCTCAAGGTACTCCAAACCTGGCAAAAATGTTAGATTTAACAAAACCTATAACAATTTTAGCATTGTCAGACAAAGTAGCCTTGGCTTCAATAAACTTCAAAATATAATCCATAACAAGCAAAATATAATTCTTACCAAAGGAAGAGGGAAAAGGACTTATAAAGTCTATTCTCCAGATATAAAAAATCTCACATACCAAAATGTTAATAAGTGGCATCTAATCTCTCAATCCCAAGCTACCTGTTCTTTGACAACGATCTCAAGACTTGCAAAACATATAAGAATCATAAAATAGCTTGGGCCAAAATAGTCCACATTTAAGAATTTTACGAGTTGTTCTTTTGGGGCCTAAGTACTTTGTCCACTTTTTGGCCCAAAACTACTATAGCTGCATAATCTGAGGCATCGTACATTAGTTCGAAAGGAATGCCCCATTTTGGTGGCTGAATAATTGGAGTTATAGTGATTCGTTCCTTTAGTTCAATAAATGCAACCTTGCATGGCTCATCAAAATCAAATTTCACGTCTTTTCGGAGTAGTCTACACATGGGTTGCGCAATCTTCGAATTTTTTTTTATAAATCTCGGATAGAATCCTCCATGACCAAAAAAAGAGCGAACTTTTCTCACAATCTCAGGGTAAGGTAAAGATCAGATAATATCTATCTTAGCTTTATCGACCTCAATTCCTTTAAAAGAGACCATATGACCTAAAATTATGCCTTAATCAACCATAAAATGACATTTTTCATAATTTAAAACCAAATTAGTTTCAATGTAACGTTTAAACACTTTCTCAAGGTTGATAATGCATGTTTCAAAAGATCCTCCATAAATTGTAAAATCATCCATGAAAACTTTAACACAAATTTTCACAAGATTAGAGAAAATATTTACCATACACCTTTGAAATGTCACTGGTGCGTTACACAACCCAAATGACATTCTTCAGTAGGCAAAGGTGCGGAATGAATATGTGAAGGTTATTTTCTCTTGATCTTTTCGTACAACCAAAATCTAGTGATACTATGAATAACCATCTAAATAACAATAGTGAGATTTACCTGCAAGTCTTTCAAGCATTTAATCAATAAACAGAAGGGGAAAATGATCTTTTCTAGTAACCGAATTTAACTTCCTATAATCTATGCAAACTCTCCATCTGTTTTGAACATGAGTAGGTATCAACTCACCATCACTATTTTCTATTATAGTTACCATAGTTTTCTTTGGAACTACCTGGACTGGACTTACCAATTGCTATCTAAAATAGGGTAAATAATTCCAGCATCAAGAAGTTTCAAGATTTCCTTTTTCACCACTTCCATCATGGGTGGATTCAAACGATGTTGAAGTTTCCTTACCTCCTTGGCTTCATCTTCCATCAATATTTGATGTATACAAATGGCGGGGCTAATATTTTTTAAATCAGCCACTGTCCATCTGAAGGCTTCTTTATGTTGTCTTAACACTTGAATCAATTGATTTTCATGCAAAAGAGTGAGTTTATTTGAGGATATAACAGGAAACATATCTTGCTCACCTAAAAATATATATTTAAAATGACTAGGCAAACTCTTCAACCCCAAATCAACGAAGCTTGGAACTGTTTTGGGACAGCTCCACATATGGCAATTGCTTCGCCAATTGCTTGGTTTTCTCCAAATGACAGAAGAACATTTCAAGTTCATGGTTGGGCATAATGTCTCTGCAATTGCTTGCTACTGTAACGCATCTCTAACCTCCAAAATTGTCTCAAGTTCATCTCTTCCATTATGAATTTTCCTGCACCCAAGGGTCAATAAAATCCACAGAAACAACAGATTTTTCAACATCTGAAAATTTCATGGCATTGTATATATTGAATTTATTTAATTTATCATCAAATTCCATAATTAATGATCCATCATGAACATCAAGTTTTGTTTTAGTGGTTTTCAAGAAGGACCTTCCAAATAAAATTGGAGTTAAAGAAGATACATCATCACTCCTCATCTGCAAAATATAACAATTAGTTGGAAAAAGCATTTCACCCACTTGAACTAAGGTATCCTCTAACATGCCCTTTGGATAACCATTTGAACGATTTGCTAATTGAGTCATTACATTAGTTTCTTTGAGTGGCCCCACGTTTAAGAACTTGTAAACATCATAAGGCATGACATTTATTTATGCACCCAAATCTAACATAACTTTTTCAATTCTCAAATCACCAATTTTACAGGGGATAGTGAACATACCTGGATCTTGACATTTAGCTGGTAGCTTTTTCTTCTACAGTATGGTTGACACATTCTCTCCCAATTACATATTCTCATCAAATTTCAATTTCCGTTTTGAGGTGCAGAGTTCCTCAAGAAATTTAACATAAAGAGGGTTTTGTTTAATAGCATCGAGTAAAGGAATATTTACCTGGACTTTTCTAAAAGTCTCTCGTATCTCTTTCTCTTGCTCCTCTTTCCTTGCCTTGATGAATCGACTAGGAAAAGGGGGCTGTATAACAAAATTCTGCAGACATGCATGTGTCTTTTCTGGCTGATTAGGTGCTTCCTTTGTTGCTTCTTCTTCAATTTCCCTCTTGGAGATTTTTGGAGATGGTTCCTTCAATTCCTTACCACTTCGTAACATGACAGCTATGAGACTTTGTTTGGGATTAATTTTTGCTTGAGCTGAAAATTTTCTAGAACTTTGTGCCTTCAACCGATTGATGGCTATTGCCATTTGGCTCAATTGATTTTCAAGATTTTGAATACTAACTTGAGTATCTCGCTGAAATGTCATCATGTTAGTAGCCAAAGATTTAACTAATCTTCCAAAGAAGACTTACCTTCGGAATTGGGTGCCATTTGTTGATGTTGTCCAGGTGGATATGGTTGCCTATATTGTTGGAAATTTGCAGTAGCTTGTTGTCCTTGAGAGTTCCCACAACTCAAATTTCGATGGTCACACCAACTCGGATTATAGGTGTTGAAGAATGGGTCATATTTCCTTTAATTTTGCCCAACAAACCCCCCATTACATTGACTTGTTTTGCATTTTATTTCTACAAAATCGGACACGCGTCAGTGGAGTATCCCAACATCAAACATATTCCACATACCTTTGCTTCTTCTTTCTTTGTAACCGCAAGTTGCCGCACCAAAGATGTAAGATCATCTAATCTCTTCTTCAACGCTGCCACATTCACCTCATTTACTTATTTTGAACTATGGCCAGAACGTATCCCAAATTATTGTGTATTGGAAGTCATATTTGCTATCAAATCTCTTGCAGTTGTATGTGTTTTGTCAACCAAAACTCCACCACTTGCAGCATCGATCATACTCCTATCCGTAAGCAAAAGACCTTCATAGAACTATTGAATCAACAATTGGTCATTTATTTGGTAATGTGGACAACTAGCACAAAGCTTCTTGAATCTTTCTCAAGACTCATATAGTGTCTCCCTATGTGTTGTCAAAAGCCACAAATTTCTTTTCTAATATTGGCAGCTCTTGATGCTGGAAAATATTTTTCAAAGAAGAATCTCTTCATTTCAGCCCATATTTGCACATTTTTACTAGCAGAATAGTATAACCAATCTTGAGCATCATCTTTGAGAGAAAATAGGAAGGCTCTTAGTTTGATTTGCTCCTCAATCACATTCGTAGGCTTTATACCCAGACAAACCATATCAAATTCCTTTAAATGTTTGTACGGATCCTCTCTTGGTAGACCTCGAAATATTAGTAATAAATGAATCAACCCTGACTTCAGTTCAAAGGTGTTGTCCCCCAAATTTGAAAAATTGATGCAATAGGCCTGTTAAGCATTCATAGGAGCAGCTAGTTCACGAAGAGTGCGGTTTGCAACCATCCTTTCCGTCTTCTGCACTTGTTGTCTTTGTTTTGTTTACTTCCGTAACCTTTTGGTTGTCTTTTCTATCTCTGAATCAAATAGCAATTGAGTTGTCATGTCTACTCATGTAACATACATATACTGTCAAGAAATCCTTACAACGGTGCCAAAATTTGGTAATGTTGTTACCTGTAACCAAATTAATACTAACTCTAATAATAAATATATAGTTAGTGAAAAATTGAGATCCTTCCCAAAAGGAATATATTAGTAAATATTATACGAGTTAAAAACTAAAACAAATTGGGAGGAGGTTGAATTAACGTTATTTTAAGAAATTAAAAATGACAAAAATTGGAAATAAACAAAAATATTTAAAATTGGAAAATTAGTAACGAACTTTGGTTTCAAGTCACCTACTTTATCAAACTAATGTGAATTATCGATATAAAATTAAGTCCATTAACAAATACTCAATGAGTAATGTTCTCTCTTAAGGTTAAATGAATAGAAACATATATTCTAAACATTTTTATCAGTCAACAACTTGGATACGATCTTAAGTTTGATTGATTAATAACTTTAAGAACCAAGAGAACCGGTGAGCAAGATAATACACATAGGATATGTATTTAATCTAGATAAGTATCTTTTTTAAAATTTCCAATCCCTAATGTAAAGATGGTAATCGTAATTGCCACTTTAGATTAGCAAAACTAAACGTCAAATCTTACTAATTTGGCTGTAAATTAAATCAATCAATTCCTAATTACGCACCCTAGAGATCAATCAATTCAATCATAAAAAGTAATACGAAAGACACTTAATATTCATCAATGAAATAAACTTTATTAAAAAAATCTCACACATACTAGATGATAACGTGGTTCTCTTCAACCAAGAAGAAAGATTTACAATAGCTACTTATAACAGAGGTAAAACTCAACAGAAAAATAACATAACACATAGTCTCCATTTCTGTACTTTTCCAGAAAAAAACGAAAACTATAGCCAAAACTAGAAAAAATCAGCAAAAATACGTAAAGATGATCTAACTAGAACTGTTCTCTCTTCCCTCTTATCGTTCTCTTCATTAAATACACTTCCCACATAATTAGGCCGCAGATCCCCACCTAAGAGGCAACAACTTGATTCCCAAAATAATAAAAATCCTAGGTGTATCAAATCTGTTTTCAAATCAGATTCTGCAGATAAGCTTTTTCTTTGCACGTGCTTGTGCTTAGTTAACAACAACACTTCTGCCTTGTACCTATTCCCTTATCTGTCCATTTCACAACTTTTTGTTTCAAAACCAGCTCCAAGAATGCTCAAGATTTCCTAATAACAAAAGATGAGTAATTCCATTAGGTTGAACTTGAATTGCACTCAACAAAAGGAAATTCGAAATCAAAATAATAAGAATTAATCATCATATTACCAAGACCTGATCAACCCAAGCTTAACTCGTTAACCTCAAATCAGGCCTAACTGCCAATATGCCATCTCTAGTCTAAACCTAAATCTGATTTGAGTCGTAATTAAGTCAACTTAATACCTTCGAGTCCAAAATCTATTCCAAAATTAAAAAAAAAAACTCTTTTACCAAGACCATTCTCGAAATTTTAAATATATCAAATTTTTTGATTGAATTTTAAATTTTTTGCATCACTCTTACTGATTTTTTTTACCCTTTTAAAAGAAATCAAACAGGAAATATCATTTTTCATTGTTGTACTAAAATTGGAATATTAAACTATTACTGACGTTAATAATTAAACTATCAATCATCAACTCATTATACCATTATAGTCCATTACAAAAGATAAGAAAATTCATTCCCATAGGATTTTCTATAGTTGATTTAAAAAATTTTAAACCTTCGATACCAATGGAAAAAGCAAGATTCAGATAAATAATGAGATGATATATCATACCGCAACATGCGTTACAACAATTAACAGTCTCAAAGATCATGGATTAGAGAAAATAATTTATTGAATGAAGTTGATGCCAAGGAATGAATCAAACAAGCTTATGCGAGCTTCTCCAAATGAAATCGATCATATAGTCTTCACCGAATGTACCAATGAATCAGAGATCTTTTCATCGAGATGCTCCAGAAATGTTGTACACTTTACACGACTCGAAGACTCGAGTAGTTTGAGAACTACATAAAAGACTATATTTGAATGCTAGACTCACCTGGGTGCAAAATTTGGTTAGGTTAAAAGACTGTTTGATTGACATGACAATGAATTCTCTGTGCTACCATTGACAAAGGACCTATTCGCATTGACAAGTTTATAGTACTTCTCCTCTCCATACAATTTCCTGCAAGATGCAGTAGCATTAACTCAAGAAACATTTGCCTCAGGATAAACAATGAAAATTGGCATGATCGGGCAATCAATATGTCAGCAGAAAAATATACCATTTCCACATCAAGAACTATACAGTAGGTAAGGACCACAGTGGCAAAGTCGGGCTTACAATGCATAAGACAGAAATAAAATGTAAAATAATCAGAGTTCCATGTCCTGGTGGAACATAAATAGACATTTCATAGTTTTCCATAAACAATTGACATGTTGCGAACCCGGGATGAATCTACAAAGATTACCACGTGGATCAATAATGCATGCACCAAACTCCGCTTGAAAAGATAAATTTAAGTTATAAATTTTATAATTAAACTGTCATCAAATTATATAGTTTTCCCTCTACTAATCCGATCTTGTTGTTAGAAAATAATTGGATTGTTGACAATTAGTCAATTATAGCTAGTGGCTAACACAAAGTACAAACTTAAGTAATCAGATTTAAACTGGAAAAGAGATAATAAACTATATTAAAAACTTACGCTATATCTGCCAAGTTCACTGATTTGATGACACCTTTCCCCTCTGGAAGTTCAAGGGAAGAATAATGCATAATCATTTCCTTCAATGTGTGCTTTGTGCTTTTAACATCGTTATCCCATAAGATGCTCTAATAACAAGAATAAAACCGTGTTAACTCATCAAAATTCTCTTTTGATTCAAACATAGCTTGCATGACATCAAGCACAGCCATCCTGACTCAAACTTTTAGAGGCACTATAACATTTACCCATATTTCAATGTGGAAAAATCAACTCTTAATCATTTCAACTGGTATAAAACCAACCTTTCTAACATACTCTCTTTTCACTTCTTCCCAGTGCAGTTTGCCTTCAGGAGAGAATATTGAAGCATTCCAAAGAGCTCCTCTAGCAACCATTACAGATGAGGCACCTTTAAGAATACAACGAAACTTCAGGAATGATAAGACACCAAACCAACTGACAGTAAAGAAGAAATAGGCAAATAGCACCCTAAAAAGGCACTCAACTTAACAATCATCATCAATTTTGATAACTAAAAGAACACAAAAGCTGTATGGAACTCAGAAAGATAACTCTTGAGAAGAATTAAAATGGCTTGGCAGATGGGGATTTTAGTGAACTGTCTGAAGATAATACCTGTTGCAACTTTAATACGTTTAAAATCATCGTATTCAAAGACATCGCCGTTTGCAATAACAGGAATAGATAATGATGATACAACATTAGCAATCTCAGACCATTTAGCTGGATCCCTAGGCCTATCTGCGACTCTTCTGCATTTTGTTTAACAATAAACGCATTTAAGAATTTTCATTCAATAAAATGTACATACATCTGCAATTAAAAACAAACACTACCTGTATAACCTTTTTACTAGTAATTCTCATAACAGACTTTTACCACTAACAAATCTCAAATTTATGGACATCAATGGCGCAACAGTCAAACGAGAGATCACCTTCCATGGACAGCAAGTGCAGAAACACCAGTTTTCTCTATTCGCCTAGCCAGTTCCACTGTATCCTGAGAAGATTTTAGAAGTCTAATCTTACATGTGATAGGGATGTCCAAATTCCTCTTTAATGTTGTCAAAATCTAGAAAGAAAGATTTCATGTCAAACTCATGATTATATCAAATAAGTAGTGAAGAATATTGATTTAAGTCACCAAGATGCTTTGCATACATCATGAATGAGCTCTGGTTTAGACAATAGGGCAGCACCCATGCCTCCACTAATAGAAAATGACTTGGGGCATCCCATGTTGATATCTATTGCTGCAACATCGTTACACCTGGAAGAGGAATCAGCTATTAAATGACAAAATGCTCCATAAGTAAACCAAGATTTGGAGAAAATAAGAAATCAGTCTTAGTTAACCCTAGATTTGGACAAAATAAGAAAACAGTCCAACTTAAATACAAGCAAGATTGGGACACTACAGAAACTACACAGTTATGATCAGGAAAGTTGGGTGTTGAAGCAGTTTTAAAACCCCAATGTTATGGGCCCATGCTTGGGATGGAGTCCAAGGACGATTCTCAGGAAAGTTAATCTCTTTCCCCTTATTTACGTTGGTTCCCTTCCTTGCAGAACCTATTTTTGGTGATGAAAAACTGGCAGCACTTGTCAAGGACAAGGTCTGTTGAGATTGGACTAAATTACTCTACTCCTAAGCTAATTTTTATGATAACTTCTTGCTTACTTTATTGCATAACGTAATAGCCTTATATAGGCAAAGAAAAACAAAAGTTCCACCTAAACTATGACTCCTAAAAAGACTCCTATTCAAGCTGTTTTAGGACTCTTAGAAAGACTCCTATTCAAGTTGTTTTTATTAACATAACTGTAACAGAAACTAGTGCAGAAATAATACGAAAATAATAGAATTCTACTAAAAATAAAATACTCCTAATAAAACACTCATCCATATCATCACTCCCCTCTTCGACATTAAGCTTTCCCTCAAGCTCGAAATCAAGTTATACCAGCGATGGTATGCAAAGATATCTCCTCTTCTTCCTCAGAATCTGCTACATCAATCCAAAATACTCTTACATTTGTGCCCCACCGAATAAGACTCGTTGCGATTGTAGCACAAAACCTTCTCTCTTCTTTCAACCATTTCCGCTTTGGTTAAGCGTCTTCCCATGGGGGTGGGGGTGGAGTACTTGCTATATCGGAGGTTGTTGTTTTAACCCCTGAGTTTATCTTCCTAAAAGTGTGGCTATACTCGTGTTGGTGTTGTTACTACTACTGTCCAATTGCGAAGATGGCCAAAGGGTGGTGTTTCGGCTGCCTCTTACCCCTTGGGTGTGTTGCATCTACATACATTGTAATTTTCTTTCACATGCTCTTGCTAAGTTCATTGCAGCTCCAAGATTAACATGATATTGCATCTCCACCTCGATTCGCTGCTCTTCTACCGACCCAGCCGTGAATAGATTTACTTGTAGGTCTCGTGGAAGCCCTATGGTTCGAGCCAACAGTTTTTGGAATTGGCGTTGATATTCTTCTACACTCCCTGCCTATTTGAGGTTTGTCAATTCCCCTACACGGTTGTTACTAAGCTAAGGGCCGAATCTCATATTGCAATGGCTTTTGAAAGAGTACCAATGCATCCTTGGTTCTTTTTGTTCAAGTTGAAAGAATCACAATTGGGCCTCCCCCATTCAATTAAAGGCAGCCAATCTTACCTTCCCCTCCTCCGCTGTTTGATGACTTAGGAAAAACTGCTCACACCTGTGAAGCCAAACCAACAGATCCATCGATCGTACGTTGGAAATTCCATCTTAGTATATTTAGGCACCATTCCTGCCCTGCTGCCCCCATCGGTCCTCTCCTCCTGAGGTGGTGGTGATGGTGCCTGATACTCGCTCACTTTTGCACCTTCCAACCTTGCAAGCATGCGAACAATCTCTGCATATTGAGCCTTCAATTCTTGCTGCCCCATCTCTAATGCCCAAATCCTCTGAATTGCTTTGCAGTTGAATGGCCTGTTTCGTCCATGAACTCCTACTCTGATACCAAATTGTTATGGGCCCGTGCTTGAGATCGAGTCCAAGGACGATTCTCAGGAAAGTTAATCTCTTTCCCCTTATTTACGTTGGTTCCCTTCCTTGCAGAAACTATTTTTGGTGATGAAAAACTGACATCACTTGTCAAGGATAGGGTCTGCCAAGATTGGACTATATTACTCTACTCCTAAGCTAATTGATATGATAACTTCTTGCTTACTTTATTGCATAACGTAATAGCCTTATATAGGCAAAGAAACAGAAAAGTTCCACCTAAACTAGGACTCTTAGAAAGACTTCTATTCAAGCTGTTTTAGAACTCTTAGAAAAACTCCTATTTAAGCTGTTTTTACTAACATAACTATAATAGAAAATAGTGCAGAAATAATAGGGAAATAATAAACTTCTACTAAAAATAAAATACTCGTCTAATAGACTCCTAATAAAACACTCATACTCCTCTAATAGACTCCTAATAAAACACTCATCCATATCACCCAAGCCTAAAGAAACTGAGCATAGCTTTCCAAATTTCAATTTTTGGACAGTAACCCCTATTCTAGGTATAATCAACCATAAAGAGGTTAAGCAACCACTAAAATTACCAAGTACCCTGGATACAACCTCAGTACAAGAAACACATATTTAAAGGTGTTGAATGTGTTGAACAAAATTTTATTCACTATACTTCAGTACATAGGAACAAGGTTTATGTTGCCTAGAGATATTAGCATTGATTGCTCCTACAATCTCTCCTATGATTGCTTCTATAATCTCTCCAATAATTGAGAGATTTCCTATAGTCAATAGCTAGATTTTTCCTAAATGTTTGTATATAAACCTTGTTCCTATGTACTGAAATATAGTGAATAAAATTCTGTTCAACACATTCAACATGGTATCAGAGCCCTATCTGATTTAGGGACTGTTTTTTATTTTTTCCAGTCGTTCTTCACCGGCTGAGTTTGTACTCGCCCCAAACAGCAACGTTTTTTTTTCTCACCACCCACCTAGATTGCCTCAGCAGTGACCGGTGACCACCACTGTGAAAGACCCGACGTCAACAGGATCTCCACGGGCCGCCCTCCGACAGGTATTTCGCCGTCGTTCTTTCTCCATCAAGGTTGTCGGCCTCTTGCCTCTCCTCTGGGGGTGTCAAACCTACCCTAAGCTTCTGCAAATACCCTTGCTTCCTTGTCTCTCTTCGGTGTAGTATTGCTTCTGGTCTGTCTAGTAACGTTTCTGCCCATATATACCAGCAGTACAATCTTTTAAACAGCTTCTATTTGTTGTTCTAAGTAACACTAAAG